>JAGWCC010001191.1:0-51376 GCA_022651775.1 Drusus annulatus | reverse complement strand
AAAGGGCAAGTGAAGTTTGTGAAAGTTGAAAATAAGTAAGTACCTACGGGGTAAGTTGTGTACTGAGCAATGTGAATACCAGGTAAGTTTATTAGCTAGTTGAAGAGGTGTATACACCTGTGTCAGCCTGCCGATAGCCAACTGGCGCAATACCCACACTACCTTATCGCGCGTGTTGAGAAAGCACTTACACTTAGCTGGCTGAGCGGCCAATCAACTGCCAAGCACGGCTGATACGGAGCGCTCCCATTCACCGCCATTTCCAATAATCATTTCACAATAATAATTAATACGAACAGCCAGCCTAGCGTTATTAATTTACATTTACAACGAGGTTTAATATTAATATCCCGCGAGATAACGAACTTGATATGAGTTGAACTCTCTCTGTAATTAAACGACCTTCGTGGCAAAGGTAGACGGTAGGGAATAAAGTTAATATAAGGTGTTTAATCCTAGAAAGTAATAAAACTATCCGATTTTTTTTTAATGTTATTGTAAAGCCGCCTCTGTCGGCAATAAAACCAAACCCAAAGTCACAGATATTCACTATAAGACCCCATCGTCCATCCCGGAACCAATAGTATGTATTAGCGTTGGGAAAAACTTCAATGTTTTGTGAATTCCTCACGAATTGCTAGTTCTTTAGAATGAACCCTTCGCAGTGAACAATTCAATTGAAGTCGAACTCGCAAAAAAAGAGATTTGAATTTATCCGGTTATTTGTTCAGTTCTTTTTGGAACCGGTTCCTTGATCTTTTTTCGAAAAGTACTAGCAAATCGACAAAAGTTCATCGCCAAAAAAAGTACCAGTCGATAGAGATTTGAAATTGAAAAGAACCGGAACTGGTTCCTCGCCTTCAATTGAAGTACTTAAAATGAAGTACTTCTTTGTAATCTAACTTCCATTTAAGTATTTGTTCAATGAAATGAAATGAATGAAGTTTGAATTGCCGCAAAATGAAATAGTTCACACGGAGCAGTCCGAACGCTAAAATGAACTACCAACTTCAATTGAAGTATTTATTCTATGAACAATGAAGGAAGTAGGAACTGCTACCAAAAGAAGTAGTTCTTTGAAGTAGTTATTTCAGAGCGGTCACAACACTAGTATGTATGACATGGACTTACTTAAAATTGTGCCAGTTTGAAGATGCCCGTCATAAGGTGAAACCGGTAAGGTCTTTAATAAAAAAAATAGTGGAATAAAGTTAAACATTTAGTATTATTAAAATCAGTAGGCGGTAAGGATATGTAGCTGGTGTAATGTGCTAATTATATAAATTTAATTTACACCTTCGAAGTGAAATATCCTCCCCTTGTCAATGTTGTCACCCTAGGAAAGGCCGGCCTTCAAAAAAAAAATGGAGATTCAAATTTTAACTGTCATAATCTTGGAGTAAGAATATATGGAGAGAGAGCTAAATATATTTTTACCCAACCCACGTAAATTTGCGATAAATCACTTTCTCCGGGTTTTTACGGAGAGAGAAACAGACAAGAAAAGTAGTAACATAATATTGCAACACTTCTAAGTATGTAAGAATGTTTCCGTCCGCGCTAACTTCATATCACCGAGTCGCATAACTCACGTCGACGGATTTTTGGGTTATTTCCTATATTTGTGTTGATTAAAAAACACCACTTTTCAGAGGTATTTCAACAACTTTAAATATTTTTACCGAACTTTAGAATTTTTCATTTTTAATGATATAAAGAACAAAAAGCTTCCATCATTACTGTCTGTTATTAGTGTTTGTGTAATATTTTGATTTTATCAATCATTTTGATGGTGTCTTGATATTGTTTTGTTTAATGCGTTCTAATATGTGTATTAAAAATGTCAGAATAAGTGGGTAACTAATAGTCTCTTGAAGGAACAATATATGGAGGGATAGCTAATTTGTTTTACCCAACCCATCCGAAATTGTAATAAATCACTGTTTCCGTGTTTTTACATCGTACACCATTAGAGAGAAAGAGACAACAAATTTCTTGGACGGCTTCTATATACTGTCGTAATGTTCTTAAGCTGGTTATTTTCGCTGGTTAACGGCAGGACTCCGCCCACATTTTATATTTTGCCACTAAACTTGACACAACTAAACGGTTTTTTGGGTTAGATGCTATATTTTTGTTGATAAAAATACTGTGAAAAAAGTGGCTATACGAATACACAAAACATTATGTCGATATGTGATATGAATGGATGTATAAATACCGTAGCCTTGGTCTTAGCCGCCCATTTGCCCCGAGTCATGTTAAAATCATCAAAAACAAGTCCAATACTGACTTCACTGGCTTTGGCTTGGGCTACCTCTTGTATACTCTAAGAATAGTCTATCCAACATCCTTTAATATATATTTGTCTCTATCGAGTCAGTATGGGGTCAACAATACTGACTACACTGTTTCGCTGAGGTACCTCTCCATATATATTCTTACTCCAAGGTTATAATACGAGTATTATAAATAAACTGGTTGCTATCCGAGAAAAATCATGGAACGTAATTTAAAATATATATATATATATATATAAATATATATATATATATATATATATATATATATATATATATATATATATATATATATATATATATATATATATATATATATATATATATATGTATTAGTTGCTTTAATCTGCCCATTTCAAATAAAGAATAATGTCTCCTAAAACACATTATGTGACACTTGTTCTTTTAGTTTCTGACTTTTTTCTGTTTCATATTTGTGTTTCAGATTATTGAAATTATTTAAATATTTAATAATAAATATGCATTAATGGTTTAAAGTTTATTCCAATTTTAACATTTTTTTAAATATATAATAAATTTCCTGGAAAAAGACCACGATTCAGAATCCAAACGTTACTTGAAATTATTTTAGCTGTGTTTAGTGACCAGATCTAAATATGTACTATCCAACCTTCCTCTTCCCCATCTCCTTCCCCTGCTTACCACCTTTGGCCTCACAACATACCCCAATTGGGGTCACCATAGTCCCACTGGCTCCAGACAATTGGGAGCAGTTGATAAAAACTAATAAAAAACTCACAAAGGAAATTATTTAGTTAATCATATAATATTTTGGTTTCTATAAAAACCTTTATCGCAAATAAAGAAAAATGCCACCTAAATTGAACGTAGTTAGGCAGAAGTCGTCCAACCCCTCAATTTTCCAAAATCTAGTTTCACATGTTTTCCTATTGATAAATACGAGATTTATATCTGCTTAAAACATTCAAGCTACAAATTCAATAGATTTTTGGTGATCCATTTTATTACTAACGCTTAAAACATGAAATTGAAGACTTGGGATTTTTTTTTAAAAATAATAACATAGATAGATTATAAATTACCTAACAAGCAAAGAAAAAACATTAATTTTAACTTTACAAATGCTTTATTTATAGTTTTTGTTTTTAATTTGTAGAACTCCATTTTAATTTTTATACAATTCAATTGAATTAAATTCAATATTATTATTATTGAGTTCTGCTATTTTAAGTTTTTTATTTTAGTTTTTAGTGACAGCTGTTTCGGCGTTTAAGGCCATTGTCAAACTGTGGTTAGACAATTAGGTTTATACAGAAATTATCAATTTGGTTTTTACCGTAATTAGTAATCACATAAGAAACCAAAATCGTATAAATAAGTCGTTTCCATGTGGCCTAACCACAGTTTGACAATGGCCTTAAACGCCGAAACAGCTGTCACTAAAAACTAAAATAAAAAACTTAAAATAGCAGAACTCAATAATAATAATATTAAATTTAATTCAATTGAATTATATAAAAATTTACAAATGCTGATTACGCATATTAATGCTTTTGTATCGTCATATTTTCAAACGCCTTTTTCTCGGTTTCACTTTTTGAGGTTGGATGATTTGTGCACAACTACGTCTAATTGAAACAGAGATATATAGACGAATCGTTGTTTTTAAGTTGAAAATACTTTGTAAAGATGAAATAAGGAACGATTAAAATAAATAAAATATTCATTTTACTCCCCGGCTTCGCCAGTAAATTTGATTAGAGTGTATTTTAATATTATATTTCATAACACTTTCCTGTTAAGCGCTGGAAAACAATGGTGATTATAAGAAATTCCAATTATATCATGTTGTCACCGTCCCATTGGTACCAATATATTCCAACACCACATATTCTTATAGACAATTTGAAAAATATGGTACCAACAATATGGTGTCTTGTTTAATTCCAATCATATCATGTTGTAACAGTCCTATTGGTAACAATATATTTCAACACCACACAATATGGTGTCTTGTTTAATTCCAATCATATCATGTTGTAACAGTCCCATTGGTACCAATATATTCCAACACCACATATTCTTACAGATAATTTGAAAAATATGGTACCAACAATATGGTGTCTTGTTTAATTCCAATCATATCATGTTGTAACAGTCCCATTGGTACCAATATATTTCAACACCACACATTCTCACAGATAATTTGAAAAATATGGTACCAACAATATGACGTCTTGTCCAATTCCAATTATATCATGTTGTCACCGTCCCATTGGTACCAATATATTCCAACACCACATATTCTTACAGATAATTTGAAAAATATGGTACCAACAAAAAGTTCACCAAACGGTAGAAACGAAATTCCTTATCGACCGGTCGGTAGCTGAGTAGACAAACGCGTCGGATTCCAACCCGGGGGTCGTGCGTTCAATTCCTCTGCTGGCTAAATCCTCCATCATTGCACAATCAACATCTTCCGCTTCTTATGATGGCAGTAGGAGTTTTTTTTTAATATTGTCAGGTTATTCGTAACCCGGGAATGTTTATCTTTCTTTAAAAATTTTTATTTTTTTTTAAATGTTGACATTGTCATAGCTAAAAATATATTATCATCGAGTAGGTGGTAAGTAAATCCTTTTCCTGTTTATTGTTTCCCTGCTAAAGTTAATGAAGGCCTCACTTAATGTAGGCAGTTATGCAAGTATACTTATCACTCACCGACACGTTAGGTAGTCCTTGTAATAATTGTTCATTATTTATACATTACTTCAAACTATCGTCAGCTGGCCGCTTTGGCGAGATAAGTGTTCCACCACGTTATCAGGTTTTTTTTATCATTTCCTAATTTTTCTTTAAATATTGATAAATTAATAAAAAAACTGCTTCCTGAAAAGTAAACTTAAGACAGTAATTTCACTGTAAAAATAATTATTTCTCTACTAAAACAATATTGTCGCTGTTAAGACAAAAGGGCTTAAGCGACACTTTGGTCGAAAATGAGTTAAATATGCGGTTTTGATCAGTTTTGTATTCTGCATCGAATGCTCTGACTCTTGTTTGATTCTGACGACTTTTATGACCTTTCAACAATCTGAAATATATTTACCATTTGAGAAGGCTTGACTCAAACGACACAAGTTTGGGACTTTTGTTTGCTTTTTGTCACTTAGGTAACTCGGTGAGAGCATCGAGTTACCCGAGTTAACTTTTTTTTTCAAAATCCAACCTGGTACTGAAGACTTGACTTGATGAATTTTATTGTAAAACTTCCTAAGACGGCACTTCAGCCCTTTTGCTTTTCCGGGGTCGATATCATTCGCTCGTATGTATGCTCTAAACAGATATATTGGTGAAAGGTAAACTTTAGGTAATAAAATTTTAATATGTCAAACGTCTCCAGTTCCCAAACTATTCCCCCCAAACAGGGTCATTACGAATGTTAGTTTAAAATAAAATTTGCTGAAAGGTTAACTGGATGCCTTGGGACGCAAGTCCGTATTCATCAGCGCACAGCCCTGAATAACGTGCAGACATAATGTCAGTCAACAATCGACCTAACGACAGTTTATATTGCAGCCCAAACACTGAATGCGTTCCGGAACCTTTATTGTTGCAACTCCCTGCTTTCGACTAAAATAATATTTCTGTCGTCAGAATATAAAATAATGTTATACCAGTGAACTTCCATTAAAACGAAATTGATTCTGTCAATTTTGTCAACCGGCAAACTGTTTTTGATAATAACGTAAGTAATGTAAGAATTTTTCAAGTGAATAAAGTCCTTACTGCCCGGAAACGTAAGTCTATGGAATCCTCAATATTATTTACATTATATATTTATTTATAAACTAACGGACTATTGTCCAATTACAAAATATTTATATATATAAGTTGAAATGTGAAAAGCAACAGAGAAAAGCAGCACATACATAATATTATAATAAAGCAATGACAAAAATAGGGTAAAATATACATTAGAAAGAATATTCACGCCAAATCCAAGGTCAATTCAAAGTTTTGGTAATTTCGTAAAGAATGACAAAAATCATTTACTGCTACCAAACATTTCAAGACCATGGCTTGAGTTAACAAGTCTCGACATTCTGGACAGTGGAGAATGATACCCATAATTAGAAGAGTGATGATTGAGGAACAGCAATTCATTGCTTACGCGTCTACGGCAAGGAATTTTGAGCTGGGTGAGTTGCAACAAAGAAGGTGAATCAACAATACAATTAATAATTTTGAAAAGTCAAATAAAATCAAAGCTTTTCCTACGCTCATTTTTTTCAAGTGATGAATCATTTAAAGTTACTGACTCTAACGCTTGTTTCTTATACTAATAGAACGGCGCTATCCGCCTTACTTTGTTACGTCATGTGGGTGGAAAAATGCTTTTACGTGACTATTGAATTCAAGTTCATGAGTTGGGAAAAAAATGTTTCTAAAAACCCTAAAACTTCTTTCCTACGCTTTTCTAATGAGGATTTTTTTTGTTGTTTAATTTCATCATTTGAATAATCGCCTCTTTTTGCCGTATTCTTCGTGCAATTCCACGTAAGAAGCGATGTTGTACGTATTCAATATGATGTATATGAACAGTGTAGAAAGGGGACCAATTGACACTGGCATATTCTAGACGAGGGCGAGCTAATTAGCAGTAAAGAGTTTATATAGATATATACGAGTTTCAATTGTTTCGAAGACCATGTTGTTAAATACGGAATTCGATTTAGCGAAATGGTTGGATAGGTAGGGACTTGGGTGAAAAACATCAAGGTAAGAACCTGACAAATTATCACTTTGAATTTCGACCATGTCAAATGTGACGAGAGAACACACCGACATAAATTTTTAACCTAAGAATTGTTGATAAAACTTTTTGAAAAACCTTTGAGAGATTTAAAAAATGGTATACAGAGTAGACGGTGGGTGCCAACCACTCTCTCTCTAAATCTCTCCTAAATTAATGCATTTTTAACATATCTCTATTTAATATGTAGCAAAATTTGAATACAATACGATTTATAGTAAAATAAAACATTTCTTGATCCGAGCACTTGTTACTAAAACATGTTTATTACCTTTTTTATGTTACACTTGTTTTGCTATACTATGTACATATTCTTACTGTAAAATCCCAATGGGCGTTTATCAAAATAAATAAGTAAATGCGCGATCACTTTTCCACCTAGTAAAATGCATAATTCACCCTGCAACCGTGTGAACTGAGGATATTATTATTAACAGAGACGATGAATATTTCCTTGTGAATGGGCTTACTTAAGCCCGATCAAACAGAGTCTTCCACAGAGCGCCCTGGGGCGGGGAGCTGCTGGGGGCGCCACGTGCGGGCAGGCGCGGCGCGTGCCGCCCCATCGCACCCTGCGACACTAATCCCAGCGCCCCGCAATACTTACCAGCAGAACTCTATTTTGACCGCTTGTCCGGCCGCTGTGAAATCCGCCTTGACTTCTCTTTCCGCCGCGTGCGTCGTGAGAATTGTTGCTATGCGAAAGAGGGAGTGGTGATAACGGAGCTTTCAGCGGTTTTGAAATGACTATTTAGAGACATTGCACTTGCATGCTGTGGAAATGAGATCCCTGAGACGTATGTGCGTAAAACCATGTATGACCGTATTGAGAATGTGGATATCCGGAAAGAATGCAAGGCTGATGTGATCGTAATGAATAGATGACGCTTAGATGGTTTGGGCATGTAGAGCGAATGAACGAAGAAAGGAGTGTGAAAAGAATATATGATGCGAAAGTGAATAGAAGAAGAAGTCGAGGACGCCCGAGAAAGACATGACACGATCAAGTAAATCAAATACCTGAATCGGGTCATGTGAAGAGTCGGAATAACAGAAGAGTATGGATGAGACGATGTATAAATGTGAATGAAGCAAGAAGTGTGTGCCAAGACAGAGTTATATGGCGGTCCGTCCTCTCTGCCTACCATTGCGGAGAAACGGCGGTTTTTTTTTTTTAATTAAAGAAAGACAAACATTCCCGGGTTACGAATAACCTGACAACATTTGAAAAACCCCACTGCCATCATAAGAAGCGGAAGATGTTGCTTGTGCAATGATGGAGGACTTAGCCAGCAGAGGAATCGAACTCACGACGCCCGGGTGGGAATCCGACGCGTTTGTCCACTGGGCTACCGACCGGTCAATGATGTTTATTTATTTAGTTAGTTAGTACTTTTTTTCGAGTAATTAATAAGTAGGTACCTTTGTTGTATAGGTGGCGTTATTAGAGTTGACACAAAAAACACAAACACATTACTGTGAGTATTGGTGCATATTTTTACACTTCCGAGAGTGAAGTCCTTGCCAAACGTCACTGAGAAACAGCATATTTACTGCCTACTTCTCTTCATTGTTTTCAGCGAGTAAATGACAGCAAGTGTATTGGTGGGTTGATTGAATTTAAATATTCGAAAACATTAACAATTATTCGTATTTACTATTTTTTTTTTAGTTAATACCGTATAAAATTCCCAACCATCTAATGCCAGTGAAACTAAGCCATCCTCAATTTAGAGTATGCTGAGAGGCTGAAGGTAGTGGCGAAGGTAAAAATATGGGAAAGAGGAAGGTTGGGAACTATCTGGCTATTCAGATCTGGTTACCAAAGACGGCTTCAGCCATTTCAAGCAATGTTTCTATTCTGAATGGTGGTCTTTCACCAGGGCGATAATTAGAGTATCTGCCTCAGAGCAATAATATACAAGAGGGAGAGTTGCTGTAGTCAGTTTTTATGAGTTTTGTCGGACTCAACTAGACTTGGGCGTGGATAGGACTAGGGCTAGGGTGTTTATACATCCATTCATAGCACATGTCAACATGATGTTTTGTTTATTCGTAAAACCACTTTTTCACAGTATTGTTATAAACAAAATATAGCATATAACCTAAAAAAGCGTTATGTCAATTTGTGTCGCATATTTACCGGACTCAGTGAACCTGGGCATGGCTAAGACTAAGGGTAGGGTATTTATACACCCATTCATAGCACATATCGACATAATGTTTTTGTTTATTCGTATAACCACTTTTTCACAGTTTTGATATCAACAAAAATATAGCATCTAACCTAAAAAAACCGTTTAGTTGTGTCAAGTTTAGTAGCATAATAAAAAATGTGGGCGGAGTCCCGCCGTGACCCAAGAGGCCAAGATCATTGTGACAGTACATAGAAGCGGAGTATTATATTTGTTGTCTTTTTCTCTATCATGGTGTACGACGTAAAAACCCGGAGAAAGTGATTTATCGCAATTTTGTATCGGTTGGGTAAAAATAATTAGCTCTCTCTCCATACATTGTTTCTCCAAGGGAAAAACTCATTCAAATTGACTACAGCAGCGCTCTCTCTTGTATATTATTGCTCTGAGTATAAAATACTCTTCTCAATGATACATGAGCTTTTGCCGGAATCACACATATCAATTAAATAAATAAAATATTTGAACCCGCGACATCAGGATTCGTAGTCGAGCGTCGTCTTACCACTACCAGATTATCAATATCTTATTTAAAGAAATCAAAAAATAACTTTGTATAAGACCATGGATATTATTTTTTTTTTTTAATGACCGACCGGTTTCAATCAACATGGTACAAAATTAAACTAAGCAAAAATACAAAGTGTGCGGTTATATTTACTTACATACAGATTATTTCTATTATTGGAATATAAAAATCACATAAAATTCTCACAAAACTTACTCGTAGGTATATCTCTCGCATTAAAAATGCTGTATATAGCTGGCTGTGCTAGGGGCGATGTGGGTGGAGGAGGGGGAGGTAGAAAGGGAGGAGTAAACATTTAATAAAAGCGCCCCACGGAGCGCCGAGCCCCGCTATTTACTAACATCTGACGGTCGACTCGGGATCTAAGATATTAAACGCAAGCTTCTCCAATATAGACATTAAAAATATATATTTTTTTTTACAATTTTAAAAATCATTTTTTTCTATGGTGCCAAGCATGAAAATAATTAGTTCAAATATATCAATATCTCTTCATCTACCTATGTAAAAATTACAGTGTAAATATGTGTAGCCCGCTGGAAACTTTCTACCTGGATTTGTCTTCAACGATAAATATTTTAAAGAAATGAAAACATAACTTCGTATAAGACCACGGATATTATTTTATTTTTATGACCGACCGGTTTTGCTTAGCCTAAGCATCATCAGGGTACAAAATTAAACAAAGGATACAAAGTGTGCGGTTACATATATACATGAGGAGAGGGAGATCAAAATATCAAATAAAATGAGATAACAATGAGAAAACAATAAAATAACATTTCAATTGTTACAAAGGGACAGAGAGAAAGAGACGCAAAATATGAATTGAAAGAGACATTAATTACAATTCATATTATCTTTAAATATGTCAAACCATAAAGTGATTACTTTCTACGAAAGTATAATAATTATGTTTTTTTTTATAAAATAACTTAATATTACATTAGATCACGAGTTCCAATTTATTTTATTTTATTAATATTTAATTCATACAAAATAACACGTGGTATATTTCCAGAGCGGTAGATACTTGAAGTATCGCCCTGGTGGAAGACCATAAATCAGAATCGAAACGTTGCTTGAAATGGCTTTAGCCGTTTTGGTGACCAGACCTAAATAGCCAGGTATTCCTTAACCTTCATCTTCCACATCTCGTTCCCTTACTCACTACCTTCTGCCTCATAAAATACGCCAATGGGATGCTATAGTTCCATCGAATCCAGACGGTTGAGAGTCTTGTGTGGTTTTCACTATTAAAAAAATATATCATGTTCTGCTTATATTTACACAAGCTTAATCAAGACATTTAACAAGTGATTTATTTCTAATAAAAAACAATCAAAATAATTATTTTGTATTTTATATCGCACTGCCATTCCGACCATTAGTTTTATTCGTTTTTATTTTACTTTTCTTTTTTCATTATTAAATGAAAATCAATAAAAAAAAAAGTTAAGAGGATGCTAAATCAATGTATCCTCAATTTGAAACACGTGAATAGTTTTCTTTCACAAAACCTCAACGCTCCTAAACGAGGTCCCTAAAGAGGAAGCCGCTACCTATAACGTACCTATGATACAGCCTTAATGTCTTGCTTAAAAAAACTATTAACAGTTTGATCCCAATTTACTCAAATTATTTCTGTATCTGTGGTTATATTATTTTTTGTCTCCACGAAGGAAGAGTGCTTAAAAAAACCAGTAGAAATTCTACAGCCGATGTAGTTTATAGAGAATTGACAAAAAGGATAATTAACAAACGCCATGCCATTAAGAACAGATATTTACGATAAACCCTACGATATACTTTGCACTGATTAGTTTTATCTATGACGAATTAAACATTTTTGGATTGTCATTTTCCTGTATCGAGATTATTAATTAATTTGTTAAAAATGGTGAACATTTGAGAAGCCTTTTCCTCCCCTCGGCTCGCTGTTCCCTCTGTATGTGTGTTTCATTCAAGGCAGACACTTTATTTCTTCCAAGCCTCCGCCAAAAAGTTATTGGTGCCTCTGAAAATTTGAAGATGAGTTTAAAAAATATTATTTCCAAACTTTTCGTTTCTGGAGGGTGGTGTAATGTGCAATGGACTCTTTAATTTTACCCACGAATCCATAAAATCTTGCCAATAGATATTTTTTGAAAATGATGGACTATTTGAGTGTTTTTTTCAGACTTATCGTATATATAGTATCTTCTGCTCTGGAATATTTTTTTAAACCACATTTTATAAATATTTAAATAGTATCAATAATCCAAAACACAAATAAGAAACAGAAAAGGCCAGAAAATTAAAAGGCAATGGTCACAACCGCGACGAATATATCCGATCGAATGTAGGATTCTCTACTCTATCCGGATATAGTAGAGGATCCGGGTTGGAGTCTTGGTTGTGTCCATTGTCTTTTTCTGTTTCATATTTGTGTTTTAAATTATTGATATTATTTGGATATTTAAAAAACATAAACATTTATGCTTTAAGGTAATTTTCAATTTCAACATATTTGTACCGAGACGCGAAAACACCTTAACCTTTTTGCTACACTGGGTTTTGAACCCGCAATTTCTTGACAAAAAGCAAATTATTTTATTGATCTGACACCGAGTTTGAGTATTTTATTTGTGAAAATATTTGAAAAACTCCTACCGCCGTCATATTACGCAGAAGGCGTTACTTATGCAATGATCGAGGACTTAGCTAGCAGATGAACCCACGACGCCCGGATTGGAACCCAACGCTTTTGTCCAGTCAGCTACTAACAGGTCTAGTTTGTGAATATTAGTATTAAGCACCATTATTCCAATGTATAATATATTATTTGTAAAAAGATCTTTTATATTTGGTCAAGCGAAAAGAAGATAAAAAAATATTATAACGAATAATATTAATTTATGATCAATAAACTATTTTTATTCGTAAACATACTTAAAGTGCTGATTTCAGATGACTTATTGTACAAAAATTGCTTGGCAAGTACACGTTTTTAATATAAATACTTGTTTTTCTCGATATTTTGTATTTATTTAAATTTAAAAACTAAATATTTTTTTATCGCGTAACAAATATATCAACACAAGAAGGTGAACTCAAGTAATACAAACAAACAAATAAATAACGCCAAGTTTCATTTATTAAATTCCAATATAAAACAATATAACATACATATTTTCAATATTTAATGTAAAAATTTAACCTAGTATTAAACTTCTTAATTTAACAGTAGACACAACGTAGAGTAGTTTTTGCAGGAGATCGTGTCAGATACGCGTAGTTATTTTAAAATCCTACCTTTTATTCAACATATACCTTTGACGAATTCATAAAGCACACTGACAAATATATCAAAACATCAATTATTCATCAAATTTATTATTAAACATTGAGATGTATGACCACAGCCACTGAAAAGATAAACATATAAAAGTGTGCTGTGGACGTGTTCGTGTCACTCATCAACTCATTTTTCCTTAAGGGTCAGCACACAAGAATGAAGCTAAACGTTACTTTCTAGCATTCTAATACAAGCAGTACTACAAATGATTTATCTGTAAATGTTCTATGGGTAGTTGTGAAAATGTCTGAGGTTTCCAGTGAATACAATTTTTTTACTGTAATCCAGTAAATTCTATGAAAAACACACTAAAATTTCAGCAAATGGTGCATTTTGAAAACCAGAAAAAGCATTTTTCAACGTTGTATCCAAAATTCTAGTAGGCATTTCGTAAAGAATTTTAAAGATTTCTGTTTAAATATTGTATTCACTGAAATCCTTGGACATTTTTACAACTACCCATGGAATATTTACAGATAAATCATTTGTAGTACTGCTCGTATAGAATTAAAAAAATAAACAATAATTATAATAAATTGTAGTTTTTATTGTATTAGAAAGCCAAAAAGTGTTTATTTTTGTTTTACCCTTAATTCTGCTGAAATTGGTCAAATATTTTCAAAAATCGAAATTCTGTCTAGGGCCTAAGAATCAGTTTTCTATTAAATCGGTATAGATCACACTTCTAGCGATTTTCTATTCAGTGACATCGGTGACATTAAATAATTGTTTTTGCAGTTATATACTCAAGCGCAAGCGGTTTGAGTTTGGGTAAACCAAATTTCGAAGGAATATTATTTTATTTGAATACTTTTCAATAAAATAAAGTAAAATTGTACACTGGCGCCCAAAATAAACAATTCCCTTTTAACAGAAGAATAATTTAATGTTGTTAATTAGAAAATTTATTCAAATATATATAATTTTGTAAGTTGCATAAATGCAGTGTGCATTAATTAATTTTATCAGACATTATTGTATTGTTTTATGAAAAGCTTTTCTATTTGCAGTAAACCTTAACTTCTAACGAGTCAAAATAATATACAACAGGGACGAAACTGTTAAACCTAGATTGCAATCATCAACACAACTTATTTGATACAAAACACTGCATCATTAAATTTTTCACATGATTTTTTTTCAGGAACTTTCTCGAAAATCATTATATTCTTAACTCTACAAGTTTATATTAACCACCCTTGTAATAACACAAAGGTTTCTTATTTCATTCTGCGCGTTAGAGTGTTCTGCAAAACTCGTAAGTTACAAAATTATGTTACGTCTTTATTTAAGTGTAGAACAATAATAAATACTAAATATTTTGCAGACGTTAGCGCCCCACACGGCAGTTATTAGAACCATGTGCGACATTTTCGGTATTAATTATTAATACTATCAGATTAAAAAATTTTCTCTGGAAGTTTTAAACAATTCGTGCATTAAGAACTTACATTAATATCAAAACATATTTACAATTTTTACTCCAGAAATACAACTTGTAAAGCAATATTTTTTGGTAATAGTGGTGGAGCGATTTTTAGATGTAGTAATAAAATAAACGGGTATTTTTTTCAATTATTGCAATTTATTACTGAATTTTTGCACCACCAATAATGAAACCGCTAAGAAGATTAACCTGTAAAAATGTGCTGTAGAAGTGTCACGTGTGGCCGAAGTAAGCACGATTTCCCCATACTTACGGGTGAAATTGATTAAACTTTTAGAAATATCGAAATTGTTTCACGAACAGATAATAGTGATTGAAACGCTTGCGTTTTCTATGGCTTCATACGACTCAATTTTTACAAAGGAAAATTTATAAAACACCAAAAAAATATTTTCTATGTACATACAATCGAATCCCAAACATAAATGAATAAATAATCAATCACAACTGCGTTATGTAAACCAAATGAATCCATACATTTACAGCAATATTTTATGTACATCCCTACTATTTTAGCGAAGCCGACATAAAGTACGTGTCACATTATGATGGAACGAATGGTAATATTATATTATTGATCGTTTATCTGAAGTTTTCTATTTACTAATATTTTTTGTGTATTTTGTGTGCTGTGCAAACCCTCATATGAAGTATGCATATAAACAAAGTTTTTTATTATTTTTTTGTTATATCTAGTGTGTTGGTTATGGTTGAGAATATTTCTATTGATCTATCATGGCGGTTTCCTCCGTACAAAAGTAGGAGTTCTGCATCGAATAGAGGCGATCGATGGGGTTGAGAGGGGGCGGCGCTCCCAGCAGCTGCAGATGCTGTGGTCCGTAGGGGAAGTGCAGAAAGCCACCTTCCATCTTGTCTCCCATACCTAGAGCAAGCATACATGTCAAAATAGAGCAAGTTTCTTCTCACTTTGGCACTGTTGTGTGACACCCCAATTGGAAGGCTCGATCAGAGGGCCCTTTGACTAAGTGCTAATATAAAGTGAAAGGAGTGCCGAACCAAAGCGTTGGAAATCATGACGACCAAGACGATGACGACGATGATGATGATGATGATGATGATGAAGGTAAAGAGTCAACCATGAGGTATCATCAAAATCCATGCAGGAGGGAGGAAACACAACATATTGTGATGATTAAGGAAATGAAAGAGTTGAATACGGGGTGTCTTCAAGATCCATACAGAAGGGAGGAAACACAATACATTGTGATGATTAAGGAAAGAACAGAGTTGACCACGGGGTGTCTTCAAGATCCATGCATGAAGAAGGAAACACAATACATTATGATGAGTAAGGAAAGGAAATAGTTGACCATGGAGTATCTTCAAGATCCACTGAAGGAGGGAGGAAACACAAAGCATTATGATAATTATTAATGACATAATAATCAAAACCTGGTACCTATGAATTTTTTAATAATTCGTGACAATCAACCGTAAAATACCTAGTGATCTAGAGAGTACATACATTATTTAAAATGTCCAATTATAAAAAAAGTACAGACCCTAAAACTAACTTCTTACTCGCACAGAAAAACATTAAAGTTTTGCTTTTGAAAACTAAAATCCACCTAACTTTATAAATTGTTTCGTAAACTGAATCTAAAGAAAAGCTGCTTTATCGGAAAATGGTTATCTTCAAAAGAAATCATCCTCCATTCGCAACATTTTCGGTCTTCAAAACGGAACAAAAAGATATCTCAAATGGCCTACGGTGGGTTTATTGCATACTCCAATTTTACGGCAGTTATACCCTCGATACTGGATATTTAACGTCCGGGAAACAGTCAAATGGTCTAAAAGCTTAACCGTTATTGGCAAAACAACAAAACTTTTATTCTAGAGAAATTTTACGATTGGCTGTCAAAGTTGTGTCTAATATGTACCTTCGAATGTAATTTCTGTTCTCCTTGCTTGCGGATTTCATTTTATTCGAGTCAGGGGGGCTCTATCTTTTAGATCAGTCGCACTTAATTTGATAAATAATTACAAACCTCTCCAACCCTACTAATATTATTTTGTCCATATCTTATAAAACTCTTTTAAATAGTTTTTTTTTTATTGAGAATTAGAACATTTTTTAATTTTTTTGACAATTTAAAAATGTGGTCGTAACATCACTATACAAAAAATAACTGTTTTTTTTTTATGTGGCAACCCTGTGCCGGCCTTTGAAATTTGATGTTTTGATTTTTTAAACTGATAGTGAAATTGACGATTCTAGCTTACGTTGTTTTAACGAAACTATTTTTGTTGTTATAATAGTAATAATAATTTTATTCCAGAAGGTATGCAGGTATAGTGCAATGCAATACATTCCATGATTAACAATAATACAAAAGAATACTAAATAACAATACATAGAACAAAAGTAAGAATCGTAAAACATATATGCACTAAAATAATAATAATAAATTCAAAAAAATAAAATTAAAAAAAACGGCTGTTGTCACATGTGTTAAAAAAGTACTTTTAAAACGCAGTTTTTAAAAACGTAATTTACAAAAAAAAATGGCGACGTTTAACATAATAATAAAAATATTACTTAGAATGCTTCCTGAGTACCTAAATATTTAATTTTAAAATGCTACTCGTATTAACGTGAATATTTTTCTATGCCGAAAAAATAATTTTAGGTTTTTTAATTTTATTTAAACAATAATTATTATTATTTTTATTTTTAAAAATCAATTTTAAGTTTAAAGCTCTGCGATGTAACGATTTTTACGAGTAACAGCTGTTTAGACTTCTGAGGGCATTATCAAACTGTTTTGACAGTTTGATAATGCCCTCAGAAGGCGAAACAGCTGTCACGCGTAAAAATCATTAAATCGCAGAGCTTTTAACTAAAAATTGATTTTTAAAATTTAAAATAATTACAATTATTGTTTAAATAAAATAAAAAAACCTAAAAATTAAAATGGAGTTCTACAAAATAAACTTTAAAACCATAAAAAAATAAATTTAAAAAAAAAACGATAAATAATGATTGTATGAAGCTTAGAGTATATAGAGTAGTATCTACCCAAGGCAGTGTAGTCAGTGTTTGATGATTTTTACCTGACTCGGCGGACCTGGGCGTGGCTAAGACTAAGGGTAGGGTATTTATACATCCATTCATATAACATATCGACATAATGTTTTTGTTTATTCGTATAACCACTTTTTCACAGTATTGATATCAACAAAAATTTAGCATCTAACCTAAAAAACCGTTTAGTTGTGTCAAGTTTAGTGGCATAATAAAAAATGTGGGTGGAGTCCCGCGGTAACCCAGGAGCCCAAGATTATTGTGACAGTACATAGAAGCGGAGTATTATATTTGTTGTCTCTTTCGCTCTCATGGTGTACGACGTAAAAACCCGGAGAAAGTAATTTATCGCAAGTTTGTATCGGTTGGGTAAAAATAAATAGCTCTCTCTTTAACATTGTTTCTCCAAGGTATGAAGTCTATTCTCTGTCGTATTATTTTCGTCTACGCTTTTTCAAATTAAGTACGGTTTTACGAAAGCGATCGTTTCATTTTCCGATAAATTTTCCGCACAGATCGCTGAACCGTAGCGTTCAGTAATTCGTTTTCTTTTATTTCAGGATAATTATCACTCTCAATCAAAATAATTTAAAAAAGGTTATCTAGTTATTAAACCCGCAAACCACAAACATGATAAAATATTGCACGTATACCCAAATAAGGTTTATCAGGTCGTAGATAAATATATCAAAACCGTCAATAGTCAAGAGATCTAGGTACTGCATTTCGTATGTGTGTGGTGGGTTAACCCTATCTTGGCATTGTAACTTATATGTTACACGAACTTTGTTATCTTTTTTTTTTAACAAATATTCTAACATTTTTAGTAATGACAACACTTCAGAAAAAAAAAAAGTTTATTGTCCTGTCAATTGCTGACACCTATGGTCAATTTAAAAAAAATATTGTATCTAATTATCTTATCTCTTGGAGTAAGAATATACATGGTGAGAGAGTTAAATATTTTAACCCAACCTATACAAATTTGCGATAAATCACTTTCTCCGGATTTTTACGTCGTATAATAAATACCATGAGAAAGAAATTTTTACATGTTCTGACTCAAGTAGGCATACATAAATATGATTTACCAACTCCTTATTCTTTCCACTAGCATACATATATATATCATACCCCGCTGTCTTCGTCCATCAGTCTTATATTAATAGGTTAATTGTAGCGTTGTGACCGCTTTGAAAGAACTGCTTCAAAGAACTAAAGGGTCCGCCAAATAACTTTTTTTTTTTGAAAAAAGGGCGCAAAACATCGAGTGTAGCTTCGGCTGTGTGGCACGTAGCGCCGTCTTGTTGAAACCAAATGTTGCCAATATCTCTTCCTCTTCAATTTTGTGAACAAAAATTCGTTCAACATGGCCCGATAACGATCGCCATTGACTGTAACGGCCACTCCTTGCTCATTTTCAAAGAAAAATGGCCCAATTATGCCTCTGGACCAAAATCCGCACCAAACAGTGACTCGTTTTGGGTGTACCGGCTTTTCAATGTATGCGTGCGGGTTTTCTGTGCCCCAAATACGACAATTTTGCTTGTTTACATACCCGCCAAGATCAAAATGAGCTTCATCCGAAAAGATGATTTTTTTGGCAAAATCGGCATCTTCTGTAAGTCGATCGCAGGCCCACTCAGCGAAGCGAAACGCATTGGATGGTCAGTTGGCTTCAACTCCTGAACCAATTGACTTTGTATGGCGTCATACCGTCTTTATGCAAAATTCGTCTCAATGATGTCTCCGAAATGTTCAATTGTTGAGAACGACGGTGAATTGATGTTGATGGCGCTTCACGCACACTTTCTGCCACAGCATCGATATTCTCGGGTGTACGCACTGTTTTTGGCTTTTCACGCTTTGGTTTATCGATGAGGATGCCAGTTTCTTTCACTTTTTTCACAAGATAACGAACATACGGAGCTGACGGTGCTTCTTCTTCCAAAACCGTACGCAATTTTCGCACACATTCTGCAACATTACCATGATTTTCAAAGTAATGTCGCAATATTTTCCAGCGTTGTTCAAGCGTATACACAACCATATTCGCTCAGCGGAAGGATAAAACTAATTATCTGTCAAATCAGACATGAGCTAAGTGTTACCATTCACGAAATAAGCACTAGTTGAAAAAAAAAAAGTTATTTGGCGGACCCTATACTTCTTTTAGCAACAGTTCGTACTTCATTCATTGTTCATTGAACAAATACTTCAATTGAAGTCGGTAGTTCATTATAGCGTTCATTCGTGTTAATAACTTCATTTCATTGAACAAATATTTCAATTGAAGGTGGTAGTTCATTGTAGCGTTCATTCATTACATTTCAATAACTTTATTTCACTGAACCAAAATTTCAATTGAAGTTGGTAGTTTATCTTAACCATCATTCATTTCATTAACTTCATTCCATTGAATTAAGTATTTCAATTTGAAGCAGTACGTTGTGAAGGCATTGACATTTCAAAATGAACGAGGAACCGGTTCCAGTGCTTTCCATTTTGAAATCTCTCTAGTATGTGATTTTGTTGGCGAGGAACCAGTTCCAGTGCTTTTCGTTTTCAAAACCCTACCGACTATTACGTGCTTTTTCGGCGAGGAACCGGTTCCAAAAAGAACTGAACATTCGCCCACTAGGATCGCGAGCTATTTTAAATCATGCAAATTCTGTAATATGTTAGGTTAGGTTAGTGATGTCGCTGACAAGTTCGGCCCCGAGTCAAACGGCGCCTGGTGCAAGTAATTTTTTTGTTCGAACAAAAGATTGGTACCAACTCGTATCAAGTATTACACAAGAGGCACGGGTTTTTATTCCGTATAGTCCGGACGATATCTTACGGGTTCATTTGCCGTCCTTTGACGGTACGGGTTTTTACTGTGTACTATCAGCGCCTTGGCGATTCAGACTATTTTTAAGAAACAAGTTTCCATGGCATCAGTTGGCACCTTTTATTGACTCGATTCATTTGGTTAGAAAATAAAGGGTGGCGTTAAGTGAGGCGAGGATACAAACATTGTAAAGTTGTGTGTTTATATTACCTGAGAAGTCAGCGATGGGGCCATGGGAGCTGGAGTCCCTGTAGAAGTTTCCGTCGGGGGCGACCTCCTCCTTGATGGGCAGGAAGTGGCGGTCGGGGTCTGCGGCCTCCGTGTCGCTGCACGAGTCATTCAGAAAGGCGGACAGCGCGTGCGGACCTGCCGATTATCAAATAAACTGCAACGGAACTCTCGGCGGTAGGTCCATATCTTTTTTTCAATTAACGTTAACTTTTGTCTTAGATATTTTAAAAAAAACAGGTCCACACACTGAATACATTATTGTGGCATCAATTTATTAAAAATAATCAAAAATTATACGTAGTACCTAAGGAATTACGGAGCGGTTGATATATTTAGTTTTTTTTCTGTTTGATCCTATCAATTTGCGTGCTTGAACAGTTATTAATTAAGTTACCTTTGTATTTGTGAGCGATAACAGTCAAAATACAACAATACTTCGATATATAGGTAGGTATTTAGCTAAACAAAGTTGAGCCCAAAATCTGGAAATTGGAATATCTCCAATATTCGGTTGAACGCGTGTTCATTGAAGACGGGGCATATGGCACAGGGAAAACGTAGGGAAAATAATAAAGGCCCTACTTGAGGTTGCTGTGGCAACGCGCCCATAGCCCGCTCCGCAATCCCCTCCCGAGGAGCCCCCACCACCCCAATTCCACCCACCTTATTGCGTTTAAGGTACGCACCGAGTTGCTCATAAATTACGCGCTGAAATGAGGGGAACGAAGGAAATTTTACTCCTAGTTACGCCCGCTCAATCTGCGATATTTGACACAGAATCTCATCGATTTCGTACCTTCCAAACATTTTTTCAAACGTATCATATCTTTTTAATACATAAGGCAACCCTATTCAATTAAAAAAATGCAGTTAATTCTGTAAAATATTAATTCTGAAATCGGAAATTACCACTCTTTTCAATGATTAATAGGAATCAAGCAGCTCAATTCAAACCCGAACACATAGTTTCAACTTGATTTTATTTATTATTATACAACAGATATCAAATCCAATTACAGTACAATGGAAAACAACAAAAATAGTTTTTTTACAATTGAATACTGGAATTAATTAAGGCTCTAAGTACCAAAAAAATAAAAACTGTTTTTTTTTAAAGAATCGTATTTTATTTACATCATAAAATACGATTCTGTAAAAAAAATAAGTTGTTAATTTTTTGGCACTTAGAGCCTTAATTAATTCCAGTATTCAATTGGGTTTTTTTCCATACCCGGGCGCATTGAGTTGACAATATTATTTGGACGTTATATCAGTGAAGGGACCTCGTTATAACCCCACACGATTGTATGAAAATAATCCCGAACCAACATATCATTAAGTAATTGCTCACTATAGCCGTGATCTTGCTATTACCGAGATCGTTATAACCAAGTTCGACTGTACTTTATATATTTTATATTATGCTTTTTGAAACCAGTGCAGTTAAAATGTTGTAGGGAATAAAATGATAACTTACTCTGGTCTTCCTCTTTAATTTTGATTTTGGACTTCTCTCCGCCGTCACTGTTGTCACAACTGTCCTTAGAGCCCCCGGAGCCAGCTTTATTGTCCCTCGCTTTCTTCTGGATTTTCTTCATCTTTGCTCGTTGATTTTGAAACCATACCTGGTTGTCAAGTAAAACAAGGTGATTAGACATGCTACCGATGGCTGAGTTTTGACTTCTCCTCTTTCCCCATTAATGTAAAAGGTATCCGAAAGAGAGATTATAACTGCAACATTTTGTTACGCAGCTTATTGACCTATTGACTTGCTACCCATCAGCTGAGTTTTTTTTTTAATTCTGGGGGACTTTAATGTTCACTGAACTTTGGTAAAAGTTCTCCAGCCCAACAATCTCAGCCAGTAGATTGGCGGAACCCTTTGTTCTTATCAATGAGTTAAGCCAACTTGTTAAAACACCGGTCAGAATACCAATCACACCAGAATTGCATGCTTGACTTTAGAGATGGTCGATATTCATGCCCCGGTTAAAAGGAACCGGTTCCTAGCCGGTCACTGGAACCGTCGATATTATTTCTCCGGGGAACCGGTTCCAAATTTTCGCAAAAAAAAATATCGATATCCGTTCTTTTCGTGTTTTTTTTTGTGCGAGTTCCAACCAGTTCCAGTTCTTTTCATTTTCAAATCTCTACCACTGGTCGGTAGAGATTTGAAATCAAAAAGTACTAGCAAATCAACAAGAAAACCAGTTCCTCGGACAACTGATTTCGATTTTTATTTGCCTAATCCTCTGACCATCGCCTGATTGCAGCCTCTGTTCCACCCTCCGTGAATCGTCAACCTGATAAACAGATCTTTCCACCTTCATTAACTCCAACCATCTTCAAGGTTGGCATTAACAAATCCCTTCTTAGAACCCCTTCCTTAACCCGCCTCGCAACGTTGCCCAACCGCGTGGCGATATAGTTAATCTATCTGTACGGTGCACTTGTTAGGTGTCATTTAAATAAATAAATAAATCTACGTCATTTTCGAGAAAAAGGGAGGGGTTAATTTGGTGTAATTTGCAATGGCACCCAGAGAAGGTCCCAGAGTGGTAGATACTTTAAGTATCGCCGTGATGAAAAACCACCATTCAGAATCTAATCGTCGCTTGAAATGCCTTTGGCCGTGTTTGGTGACCAGATCTATTAGAATAGTCAGGTACTTCCCGACCTTTGTTAATTATTTTTCTCTATCTTATAAACATTATGTTGTGTTTCTCTATTTAATTTTGTTTGTATTTATCATTGACTCACAATATTTTATTTTCATATACTTTACTCCCAATATGTTGTTTATTAATAATTATTATTGTTTTTATTTTTAATAATATTATTACTTTTTTTTTCCATTTTGGTTAAAAATATATATTAGCGAAATAAAATATAGAAACTTCACTGGTGAATGCAACACTCTTATATATTTATTAATAAACTAACTAACCATCACGCCGTTTCCCCGCAAGGGTAGGCAGAGAGGATGGACCGCCATACAACTCTGTCTTGGCACACACTCCTTGCTTCGTTCACATTCAAAAATCGTCCCATACATACTCTTCTGTTATTCTAAGACTTCTACATGCCCAAATCATATAAGCGTCCCTTTCTTGATCCTATTCATTACGCTCACATCAGCCTAGCATTCTTTCCGGATATCCACATTTTTAATACGGTCACACATGATTTTACCGCACATACGTCTCAGGGATCTCATTTTCACAGGATTCAGTCTACTTTCACCCTTCCTCTGCCAGCTCCATGCCTCACTGCCATACGTCAGGGTTGGTATAAGCACTCCATTGTAGACTGCTAGCTTCGCTTATTTGCGCCAACAGCGTTCAGTCCTCCATAAATGTAGTTTCCTGCATTCACCCTTCTTTCAATATCCTTATCAGCCTTTCCGTCTCTCTTAAACACACTTCCTAAATACACAAACTCATCCACTTGCTCTAAGTATTCATCGTTCACAACTATATTGCACGCTGTTTGCGTACTCTCTCTTTCAAAAACCATGAATTTCGACCGTTTTGATCAAAATATGTATAAACTGTATGTTTCCTAAATAAATAAAACAAAAATAAAATAATTAAACCTTCTTCAGACTCATCTCCTACCCCTCTCCGCTAACGTCAGCCTCCTAACATACCCCAATTGTTGATGCCATAGTCTCACTGGCGGGAGCAGTTGGGACTTTTGTGCGGTATTCACTGTAAAAAAGGGTCGTATCCGTCTATTGAAATTAACCGCTTAGTGCTAGGGTTTTTTTTTAATAAAAAGTGTTTAAAAACATCAGGTTTTTTTAAATGTTTATATCTTCATTGAAAAAAAAAATTAAAAATCAAATTGATATGGTATGTTAATTTTTATTTTTTTTTTTGATAAAACGATGCATTCATACATACACGAAAATATGAACACAATATGGTAAAAACGAAATAAGCAGCTTAAAAACACGACCGATCTCAACTGCAGGCAAATTCAAACTGCGTAAAATACATTGCTAATATTGACGACCGTCACTCGTGTTAGCTAAAAATATAACGCTGCGAGTCGAAACAGGCGAGCGTTACTCGGGCTAGTAGAAATTAGAACGCATTTAGTGCGCGAGCGTGACTCGTTCAAAAGCATGAAGCGGTTAAAACTGAATAAGTTCAACTTTTGTACCTGCACAATCCTGACGCTAAGGCCCGTGTCTTTGGCGAGGCCCTCGCGAATCTTGCGGCAGGGCTTGGGCGACAGCTCGAAGGACGCCTTGAAGGCGCGGCGCTGCTGCGTGGTGAGGATGGTGCGGGGCCGCTTGGGCCCGCGCCGCCCGTCCCTGCTGCGCGCCGCCACGTACTCGTCGCACGGGAAGTCCCCTGGAAATAGCCAACAATTCATCCACACCGTCGAGGAACCACTCTCTAGAAGCTGATTCAGATCAATGAACAGTTCATTTCGTAGACACAGTGCAAGATAAAAATGCTACATCGCAAAGGTACAAGCAGTGGCGGCTCGTGACTTTTTATCGTGATAGAGTGCTAATGTTGAAAAAAAACGTCAATATTTTATTTGTTTTTTTTTTTCCTTTTTTTTTTCTTACATTTTTTTTACACTATTCACCTCACTAAGTTATTAGAATCTGTTCTGAGGTAGGTATAAATATAGATAATGCAAAAGCAAAATGTATGTACACATATTAGATTATATTTATTAAAAGAATCTCAACATAATCTTTCTCTCGACGAATCACCTTTAGATATTCAAGTTTTAACCAAATCCTGTACTGTACGACAAATTCTGAACATCCATTTATTAATTTCGCTCCCATGCACTAAATCTACGTTAACGTTTTAACGTGACTATAAATTTAAGTTAAAAGTGTGTCTATCTGATGGGACCTGCCAGGTAAGTATTTTTCTGTATATTTTCTTATTTTAACTAGGAATTAATATGTAATAATAGAAAATAAGATCTGTTCAGCGCCCTTGAGGTGATTTTTCACAAAAACGGCGCTATACAAATCGTCCAAATATTATTATTATTATTATTATGTGCAAATACTGATTAAATATTTTTTCCAAAATTGTTTTTTTTAGCACGCTGTACAGTGTACCATGAAAACTGAAAAATCTTTATTTAAAAAAAAACATATTCGGCTACAACAACATCAAAAACGTCGTATTTTTCAATTTTTTTAGCACTCTAAAAAGTCACGAGTCACCACTGGATACAAGATCCGCAAATAGAGATTCGGAACCATCCTTTTATTATATTAAAATCGATAAACATCTTTGGGATGATATTATTGGACTTTTGAAGTGTTGAGTTTTATTGCGTTTTCACCGATTTTTTAAACATTTGGACAGCCTAATTACAAATAAAAATAATCCATAATAAATGCAGATGGCTGACATAGAAAATTACTTCGTCCT
Source organism: Drusus annulatus (assembly GCA_022651775.1). Taxonomy (NCBI): domain Eukaryota; kingdom Metazoa; phylum Arthropoda; class Insecta; order Trichoptera; family Limnephilidae; genus Drusus; species Drusus annulatus. Next base: position 25,237 of record JAGWCC010001191.1, on the reverse strand, counting down.
TCGCTCTGATTTTAAGCCTTGACGGAAATGATTTCTTCCTCCAAGGCCTTCCAAGAAACCTTCATTAAGATGAAATATTTAAATAGAATTTCAAAAAAAATAATATTTGTAGATACAAACAAATGAATAGAAAAATCTCATACAGTAAGTAATTCTAAGTAGTAATATTCTTGAACGACCTAGATTGAATGACGAAAAAATCTGCAAAAAAGACAAAGACATTCGCAAAATATAGAATCATTTTTAATATTCGCCATAAAATAAATTCGAGTCATATTCTTAAATAAATCTATTATAGATACCTAGCTAAATAGTATTTACGCCAATAACCACTGAGTAATAACGTCGCGAAATGAAAAATATTCGCAAAAAAAAAACTGAAGTTCATCACTCTTTACTAGATTATTTTCTAATGCAAATAACTAGTAAAGAGTGGTAAATCTGACAACCCAATAAAGCTACGTTATATGGCAGCATAATACAATTTAATAGTCTGTGACGCCACAGTGGGAAATGGAATGTTCATGCGTATGCACTTTGCAGCTGCAAGTTATAAAGTTTGTTGAATTTGTAACATTGTTTTGGCAAAAGTGAAGTTGTACGATACTGTGATGGATTATTGAAAGTTTTGACGAACTTTAGCGTTTGCTTCGATAAAATCAATAAGCTTACAATAGTGTTGCAATTCAGATATCAGTTTGACAAATTAAACAAACCATTTTATGAATTAAGTATTAAAAATAGAATTATCAAACGCCCTTGAATTGACTTTTTTTACTAAACAGCGCTATAAAAAATTACCAAAAATACTAATTGTTTTTGTTTGTAGCGGTTAACAGTAATGCCATGATAAACGCATTTAAATGGAAACCAAATCGCCCAAAATCTCATAACCATAGAAAAAAATGTAATTAAGATTTTACCATTTTCATAACATGAGAGAAAGACTAAATTTCAACACAAAAATTATCATATGATGGCAAAATCAACGATCTCAAAGGAATGTCAATGAAATTAAAATTATTTAATAGTGACTCCATAATAAAACTTTAATATTTTTGCCATTTTACTTGTAAAACAGTGGCGTGCTGGGAATTTTCTTCCGGGGTTCATGATTTTCCCGAACATGATTAATAAATATGGACAAGCATCAAATTCCATATAAAACACATGAGGGTACCCGGGTACCCTTACAGTCATCGGAAGGTGTTTTACTTGAGCGTTTTCCGCCCACATACCACCCTCCACATATCCAACAATTATGTTTAGTTGTTAATTATCACTATTTTGGAGAAATCTTGAAATTTCAGCCAGCTAAACTTACTTACCCATTAAAAAATATGTGTTAAAAACCGATAAGGGTACCCGGGTACCCTTTCAGTCACATAAAGGTTAAAACCTAAATATTTTGCAGTGTCAAACATTAGGTACATAAAGAGGTGTTCACCTTCTAATCACTTATCTCTCAATATGAATCAATAATATTATCAGAGTGATAAGTAAGCATTAGCGTGTAGATAGATAGGTAACTTTCTACTGCCTACGAATAACAAGCCGGTAGCAATTTAGATGGGCCTGTAAAAGATAAGCTGCCTCAGGTTATCGTTATTGCTTTTTGCCTCCCTGCTGATGAAGTCCCGCAATATTAACAAATAATTTTATTTTTCTAATTTAATAAAAGCTTATAACTTATAACTAAGTATACTATTTGACATTTCGAAGCACGCGTTTGATATATACTCGTATTGATATTTTATACCATTTTAGAATATTTTAGAAATTTTGTAATAATTAGAATTTTTTTGAAACTGTAGTGTTGCTCAAATTATATATAAATTCCAAAATCTCTATTTATCTCAACATCTAAACAATCAACTAAAACGACAAGTAACAAAACCTTGATATGAACATAATAGCTCTTATTTTCAGATTTTCAGATGCTTTAGAAAATTTTACAAAACTATTGGGGCTTAAATTATACACCCTAAAATCTCGATTTATCTCAATATCAAAACAATCAACTAAAACAACAAGTAACGAAACCTATGAACATAAAATTTCACCTTTGTATCATTATTTAGTATACGTAGAACCAATAGAATATATGCCGTTGGTATTTATAAATATTTTTAAACATTTTTGATTTTTTTTTGTTTTTTTATAAAATTTTAAAAGAGATACAAAATTTTGAATATATTTGATTTTTTTTATGAAATTTTATGTAGTGTACATTTTTTTTGAGACCGTATTATGTGCCCCGAAATCTCGTATCCAAACAATATCTAAACAATCAACTAAAAAAACAAGTAAAAAACCTTGATATAAACATAAAATTCCTTCTTTGCAGATGCTTAATGCTTAAGTATACGTGGAAGCCATAAAACATATACCCGCAATATAATTAAAACTAAGCATATTATTACACATTTTCAAGCACGCGTTTTTATATATAAATATTTTCAAAATTTATTTGAAAAATTTAAAAAAAATAATATGTGAAAATGTACAAAATTTTGAATTTTTTAGAAAATTAAAAAAATTTTGTATTTTAAATGTCTTCTTTGCAGATGCTTTAGTGCACGCATAAGCCGTAGGATATATGCCCGCAGCCTGCAAAGAGTCACCGGGACCCCGGAATGCCACCCGAAGCAGCAGCCGGCTCGGGGGCGCTACTCTACCTTGCGTGTATCCCTGCAGCATCTCCACCTCCTTCTCGTAGTCCGGCCGGCAGAAGAGCTGCCCCTGCTTCAGCACGTAGTGGTCGCCGCGCTGCAGCCGGCCGCCGCACACCACGCACACGAAGCAGCGCACGTGGAACACGGCGTCGTGCGCGCGCATCACCAGCTCGGCGGCCGCCACGCGCTCCCCGCAGCCCAGGCACTTCTTGGCGTATAACCTGCCAACATATTGACCACATTAATAAAACCCTCGGAATAACGATGTAAGGAGGTATAACTAATATTTTTACCCATCCTATTCAAATTTGCGATAAATCAGTTTCTCTGGGTTTTTACTTCATATACCATGAGAGAGGGAGAGACAAGAAAAGTCATCATATAATATCGCAGCCTTGAAGTAACAATATATGGAGGGAGAGCAAATTATTTTTACCCAACCTACACAAACTTGCGAAAAATCACTTTCTCCGGGCTTTTATGGCGTACACCATGAGAGAAAAAGAGACAACAAATTTCTTGGCCCGCTTCTATATACTGTCATAATGATCTTAAGGTGCTGGTTCCTTGAAGTAACACTGGCGGGACTCCGCCCACATTTTTTATTATGCCACTAAACTTGACACTACTAAACGGTTTTTTAGGTTATATGCTATATTTTTGTTGATAAAAATACTGTGAAAAAGTGGCTATACGAATACACAAAAACATTATGTCAATATGTGATATGAATGGATGTATAAATACCGTAGCCTTAGTCTTAGCCACGCTCAACTGCGCCGAGTCATGTTAAAATCATCAAAAACAAGTCCAAAACTGACTTCACTGCCTTGGATAGATACTACTCTATGTACTCTAAGATCGCAGCACTTCTAAGTGTGTAAGGATTTTCTCCGACCGAGCTAACTTCACATAATCGAGTCGCATAAATTACGTCCACGAATTTTAAGCGTGTTTCCTATAAGAAATAACCTCAAAATCCATAATATAATATATGTTACACTTCCATGAAAAGAGTTAAGGCTTGGAGAAAGAATATATATGGAGAGAGAGCTGAATATTTTTACCTAACCTATACAAATTTGCGAAAAATTACTTTCTTCGGGTTTTTACGTCGTATAACATGAGAGAGAAAGAGACAAGAAAAGTCATCACATAATATTGCAGCTCTTCTAAGTATGTAAGGATGTTCTCCATCCGCGCTTACTTCACATCATCGTGTCGCATAACTCACGTCATTGGATTTTGAGGTTACTTCCTATATTTGTGTTGATTAAAATACTTGCAGCGGTTATACAAATAAATCAAACATGATGGTGATATGTGCTACGCTTGAATGTTCAAATAAGACTAAAGAAAGATTATAAAAGACCACTTTTCATAGGTATTTGAACAGTTTTAAATTTTTTCGACCGAACTTTAGAATTTTCACATTTTTAATGATATAAATAACAAAAAGCTTCCATCATTATTTAGGCAAACTTTCTGTTAATATTAGTGTTTGTGTGATATTTTGACTTTATACATCATTTTAATGGTGTATTGATATTGTTTTGTTTAATGTGTTCAAATATGTTTACTAAAAATGTCCGAATTTCCTATAGGAGCGGTAACTAATAGGCTATCCAATATTCTTTAATATATCTTTATCTCTTTCTATTGAGTTAGTATAAAGTCAACCGTCCCGACTACACTGTTTCGCAAAGGTACCTCTCCATATATATATATTTTTTTTTTTTACGTGAATACCGCACAAGAGTCTCAACTGCTCCCAACCGTCTAGAGCCAGTGAGACTATGGCATTCCCAAATAGGATACGTTGTGAGGCTGAAGGTAGTGGGCAGGGGAAGGAGATTGGGAAAGGGAAGGGGAAGGTTGGGAAGTACCTGGCTATTCAGATCTGGTCACCAAACACGGCTAAAGCCATTTCAAGCAACGTTTAATTCTGAATGGTGGTCTTTCACCAGGGCGATACTAAGAGTATCTACCACTCTGGAACGTGCCGCAAATATACTTTTTATTATTTTTGCATGAATTAAATGTGTTATGACACATATTAATTAAATAAAAGTAATTGGCGCACGCCGGGTTTGAACCCGCGACCTTTGGATTCGTAGTCGAGCGTCTTACCACTCGACCATGGAGGCCGTCAGCCTTATCCTCCAAGATAAAACCAATTCAATTTATACTGATTTTGTAAAAGCATTCGAAAAAGTTAACCATACAATTCTGCTCAACAAACTTTGTAAGATAGGTATACAAGGAATGTTATGTTAAAAACAATTTTTCGATCTGAAAGTTTTAATAAGTTTAATTATTTCATCAATTTTCAACTACAAGTAACTTTAGTTTTTATTTTCAATGGGTAGATTAAGTTTATATATCTAAAAAAATTGGGTTCATTTTTTTTTATAGAGTTGGGTGGATTTTATAGTTAGTAGTTAGGGACCAGATAGAAGAATTATATTCAACTCGACCACGAACTAAAGACGAGTACAATATTTTTGATCTTGAAATAGTCCCTGGCATCGCTGAGAATGAAGCCAAACATTTTTAATTATTTGGTTGTAAGCGAGTTGATGTGTGAAAGAAAGTTAAATTTAGTCTCGAAAATTATGTTAAGACCATTATTTCATTGAAAGGGTTAAAAGTATTATTAAAATTCTATAGAGAGTTGAAAAGCAGATTTATTCTGAATAAACGTATTGTACGGCATGTAATTATGTTTCAATAAAGATTGTTAATGGTACACCCACACACTTTACACATTCCGGTCCACATTGTTATTTTCAGGTACGGAAAGGTAATTGAATTTTTGTTTAGCAAATATCTGTGTCGGAATATTTATTCATACAATAATATCGTCGCTGGAAAGGCAAAGAGGCTTAAGCGACACTTTGGTCAAACATGAGTTAAATACGAGTATGCAGCTTTGATCAGTTATTTTTTCGCATCAAATGCTTTGACTTTCGTTGGATTCTAAAGTCTTTTGTGGTCCTTCAGCCATCTAAAATATATTTGGCAGAAGGCTTGACTCAAGCGACACAAGCTCGGGACTTTTTTTAGTCTTTTGTCGCTTCAGGTAACTCAGTGAGAGCATTATTTACTTTTTATTAAATTCCTTTTTTTTATTTTATGGATTCTTTCGTAATCCTCTGCTAACTAGTTAGGGCTTATTCAAATACCCCTCGTAATGTCTATCTAACTAGTACTGCGGCTCATTTGGCCTTATTACTATCACCATCTGATGGTTGCATTTAATTGATTGAATTTAAGTTTACATTAGTGAGTTCTTAGGGAAAAGGTCTTAACTGGATAAAAAACCCTAAGCAAGGACAAGATAAAAAAGCTCTACAAATTTTTATCAAAATCCAACATGGTACTTAATACATTATGCATTTTTTTTTGAAAAACAAGAAAAACTTTAAAGTTCTCTTGTGTAAACTTCCCGAAATGGCGCTTCAGACTTTTTGCCTTTCCGGCGATCATGTGTATTTCTTAACCGTTAGAAAAATAATGGAAATAGGTAGGTATAGATATATACCTGTGTATTATAAGGTTTCTGTATAATTTTTGAAAACACAAAGAACTGACGTAGTATTCTCCTCGCTGAAAGAGTGGCAAAAACAATGTAAAAAAATCCCAATGGAAAACTCTGGTTGGTAATTAAAAACATAGAAATTTCTAAGACCGCAAGAAAACTTACGTCAACAGTACAGGGTTACTTGTACTTGATTGGAAATATTGCAGGACGTAAACTAGGTGACATTTACAATAAAAAAAGACCATCCGAACAATAAAATAATACCATCTAGGTGGTTCTAGTCAGCTGTGCAGTATGTGATAATATAAAACAAGAAAATCATAAGAACTATTTTAGGCATGGGAGAGTCAAAATGTCCCATGGTGGGTAGTGCTATTGGAACAAACATTTACAAGCTCCATCTTTTTAAACTAGTTACTTATTTTACTACCCTTAAATTATTTACAAAGTGGATATTCACAAACATAATACTAGGACGTGCTAAGAAAGAGATTTTATAAAGGGATAAAATATTATAATGCGCTGCCGGAAACCATCCAAATAACACAGATCAATACATTTAAGATAATGAAAATGAAATAATTACTTTGTATAAGACCACAGACTTATAGTCTTTTATGTATATATCTTATCTTTATAGTCTTTTATGGTCTTATACAAAGTTATTATTTAATTTTCATTAAATTTTTAATTTAAAACTTTTTAATTTCACAAAGTGATTGTTTTTTACGAAAATTTAAAAAATAACCATATTATACCATAAGTTTTTTTTTATAAATACCGCACAAGAGTCTCAACTGCTCCCAATTGTCTAGAGACAGTGACACTATGGCATCCACAAATAGGGTGTGTTGTGAGGATGAAGGTAGTGTGGAGGAGGAGGAGATTGGAAAGAGGAAGGTTAGGAAGTACCTGGCTATTCAGATCTGGTCACCAAACACAGCTTAATCCATTTCAAGCAACGTTTCGATTCTGAATGGTGGTCTTTCACCAGGGCGATACTTAGAGTATCTACCACTCTATAATATCAATTAGTATGTTAGTTATAATAATTAGTAGTATGCAATAGTGTCAAAAAGTATAAGATTAATAATTAGTTATTTTATAAGTTTTAATGTACAAATAACTAAAATAAAGCTAAAAAAGTAAAGCTTGTAATTAAGAACTGAAATAACGTTTAATTTATTTTTGTAAATTTACTTCTTTATCAATTAAAATAAACCATCCTTATTATTATTATAATTGTTAAATTTTGTTAAAAAAAAAAAACAAAATGTCTGTGCAGCATGGTGTTCTAAATTTTATAAAATTCCCTACTTCAAAGAAATAAAGTTTCAAGAAACTTCAAGTCTGATATTTATTAGTGAAAATTTAAGTTTTCCGTGGTTTTTTAGCCATAGATAATAAAAATCAATGCCTTCTGCGGATTTTGTGAAAGCCTTTTTGCTACCAACAAACTACCCTTAGTTATTTATTGCTATGTACAAAGTACGTAGTATATATGTTTGAGATTCCGATTTCGAGACCCGAGCAAACATTGAAATCGTAATATCGGAGTCACGTGGCCCGCCCGAGGCCTGTGATCTCGGCGAGGGGGGTGGGAGTGGGAGTGGGAGGGGGAGGGAGCGGATATTGGAATATCGCTGGAATTTGATCGAGACCGATTGAAGCCAAACAATCAACTTTGTGAAAATAAAAAGTCGAACTAATTTTCTAACGTACAACCAACATGGCCTTTTTAAAAAACACAGTGGGCGTAATAATATAGAATTTAGACATTTTTTTACAGTTTGTAAGCATATCGTTGTGAAAAGTTGTGAAAATTTGTGACGTGTTTTAAGTTTTTTTACTATAAACTATTTATTTTCAGTTTCCAGTTATTAGGGGTTTATTTTTTTATAGTGAATCCCATCCGTCTAGAGCCAGTGAGACTATGGCATCCCCAATTGGGGTATGTTGTGAGGCTGAAGGTAGTGCGGAGGGGAAGAATATGGGGAAGATGGAGGTTGGGAAGTACCTGGCTATTTAGATCTGGTCACCAAACACGGCTAAAACCATTTCAAGCAACGTTTCAGTTCTGAATTGTGGTCTTTCACCAGGGCGATACTTAGAGTATCTACCACTCTGGAACGTGCCGCAAATAAACTTTGTATTATTTTATATGAATTGAACGTGTTATGACACATGTTAATTGAATACAAGTTATTAGCGCACGCGGGGTTTGAACCCGCGACCTTTGGATTCGTAGTCGAGCGTCTTACCACTCGAACATGGAGGCCGTCGAATATGAAAACGGTGAAAACTGGAATGACCCGTTGCAGGATAGTGAAAGGACAGCCATGTTGAATCTAGCTAGAACGATGCGGTACTCTCGAGAGACGATAGATGCAGTATTATTTTTTTATGTCAATACGGCACAAGAGTCCCAACTGTCTGGAGCCAGTTGGACTATGGCATCCCCGACAAGGTAAAATCAAATGCTTTGATTCCCGTTTGATCCTGAAGACTTCCAAAATATATTTACCATCTTGGAGCAGTGGCGGCTCGTGACTTTTTAGTGTGCTAGAGTCCTAAGATTGGAAAAAACGTCATGATTGATGTTGTTATGGCCGAAAACGATTCTGAATGGTAATCTTTCACCAGGGCGATTCTGAGAGTATTTGCCACTCTAGAGCGTGCATCAAATATACTGCATATTTTATTTAATGAATTAATTATGTAATAACGCAAATTTATTAAATAAATAAATTTTGAACCGGCAACCATTACATACGTAGTCGAGGATCTTAACCGCTCGACTACGGAGGGCGTCAGGAGTGCTACGAGCTTTTATGTAGGTACTGCGAAATTCTAAACTATTGGCATTGCTACTTCAAAAAGTGAGGTTGAAATAAAAATATTTAAATAAATAAAAAATAACACCATTATGCAGAATATAGCACTCGAGATACATTTAGAACCTGTGGACAAAAAAAAAACTATGTGCTTTTTTAAGTAGCGTAAATGCATTAAAATAATATTGATTATATTTAATTGTGTTTTGATACCATATAAAAATAAAATTTTATGCCCTATACTTCACAATTAATAAGTATTACTCAAGAACAATAAAAATAGGAATACAAATTTAAAAATAAAATATGTATGCATATATATAGGCGTGCACTCCATATACGCACATAAGCACTTCCTACTCTGTTGTACTCCCATAAAAAAAAAGAATTATATTAGATTAAATAATATGAAATTATTGCATAAAATAAATCTACACTTTTAAAAATACGTACGAAGTTCAACTAATCGAGAGCGTCACCGACAGCCCTACTATAACGTATTAAAAGCAGTAACTACATATGCCAAACGCCGCCAACGTCAGAGTAGATTATTCTTTGTACACTATACTGTACAAAATATGTATGCATGAATGCTGTGAGCTGTGTGCGCATTCAAGGGCTCGTTTGTGTTGGTATATTTGTCAATGTCTAGGCAGTGATTTTACAGAACATATGCAATAGCAATCAGTGACATCCGTTGGTACCTATTTCCATCATCAATTAATTCGCTGTTTTTCCTACTGCTTATCCTGATCAAAAACTCTGTGCACGCTACTGTACTCGTATATATGCATACGTACAATGGCATTGGCAGGTGGATTATTGGCGGATGAACACAGTTAAGTAGTAAAAAAGCGCACGGAAACGTGGGGTTAGAAAGCGGTTGGGTTGGAGGCTAGAGTAATGTGATGTGGAAATGATGTAATAAGTTTAAACCGAGTGGAATAAACTGGAGATAAATACAATGAATCGTTGTGTGATGATAATATAATTGTAATCATTGTGTGATGATAGATAAGAGTAATGTGATGGGGAAATGATGTAATAAGTTTAAATAGAGTGAAATAAACTGGAGATAAATACATTGAATCTTTGAGTGAACAAAATAATCGTTTCTGTAAACAAGCAGAAAAAGTTGCGGGGCTATGTTTTGTTTGGAGAAAAATCTTCACGCAATGACGACTTAAGTAAGTAAATGATTTTTAAAAAAAAAACCTCGTTGTGATCAAGGAAGAATGGCCAAAAAACTTTATTGTCAACATGGCAACAAATATGTCCAGTATTTTGGTCGAGGGGGTGAGACTGGGTAGGACCGATTAAATCACGCGGATGAAGAAAAACATTTGAATAAAAAAACCTCATTGTTTTAAGGAAGAATGGCCAAAAAAACTTTATTGTCAACATGGCAACAAATATGTCCAGTATTTTGGTCAAGGGGGTGAGACTGAGCAGGACCGATTGGATCACGTGGATGAAGAAAAATATTTGAAGGTGCTTAGTAACGATTCATGTAGCGCCGGTTCTGCGCAGACGCAATTGGAGCAGTCCTCTCCAGGCGGCGAATTGCCAAGGCGCCAACAGTACTTAAATACACTGTTTTTTACGCTCATTATTTTACATTATAAAATGAAAAAAAATACTGTTCAAGGACGGCAATCGAACCTGTATGTTTCCGGTACGACGGTGCGAAATAAAAACCTGCACCTCTCGTCTTATAGTTGATATGAGTTTATACCCATCCTCTGTTCGAACTAAAAATGCACACTGAGTGAAAAAGAGACAAAATACGAAGAAATAAGCAGTGCAAACTTTTGATTTAGTTTAATGAAAGAGTGAGATAACGCTATATAAATTAATAGTGCTATCGCATTCTTCCAGCAACGAGCACATGAATTTCAAACGTATTCAAAGCAGCTTAAAGATAATTTTGCACCCGCGCAAGGCGCCGTTTGGCTCAGGACTGGGCTTGGATTCATGGACACATATTTGTGAATGTTGTGCGTAGAAGGGGGACATAGAGTGAACCCGGTTCGTAAAGAGATAGTCACACTTGGTCCATCCTAGACACGAATAACTGTGGATCTTCCATACTGTCAGAAATCAGTACCGCATCATCAGCGTACAATATTTATTTATTTTAGTTTTTTATAACAGCAGAACTGAGTGGTTGGTGCAATACTCAATCTGCCTTTATAACATGACTTAAATAATATTGTTTGGATAAGCTTAAAATTAAAAACAATCAAAACAATTAAAAAATATATTAAATCAATTACAACAAAAGATGAATAAAAATAAATATAAGACACGAAAATAAAAATAACTTTAATAAAGCATGCTTCAAGGTGGTCTACGCATCAAACTTTCCGAATGTTCGTTTTTGCGCCCAAACCCAACCCCACTTCTTTTAAATTCTTGACACTATGTTACGAACTACACATCAATTATACTCCTGTGTGCAACTTACAAAATGTATCTACATGTAAAAGCCCTCAAGGGGTTAATAAATGAATAGGTAAATATGATTGTCATAATACCTGTCATAGTCGATCCGGCAGTAGAGCTTCCCCTGGCGCACGTAGCAGATGTGGTGCAGCGCGCTGCCGCACGCGCAGCACGCCAGGCAGCGCTCGTGGTACGAGGCGTCGCCCACGCGCAGGATGTAGCGGTCCGCGATGGGGCGCGCGCAGCCGCCGCAGCCCGAGAGACCCGCCACCTGTCGTGCAATATTGGTAGTGTTTCTAATAAAGGCGAATCATTCACGAACCTTTCACAACACTTTACTTAATACTATGTATTGAAAACGAGAGTTGTTGGGTAGATAACTAATATTTCGATTTAATGAAAAAAAAATTCCTTACTTATAGGCAGAGGCGTGAACTCCACATAGGCACATAAGCACTGCCTACCCTGCCGTACTCGAATAAAAATATGGATTAAACAAAATGAAATTATTGCACAAAATAAACTTCAAATTTAAAAAATACGCGTGAAGTTTAGCTAATCGACCGCCGTGAGCGCCCCACCGACAGTCTTAATATAATGTGTCAAAAGCAGTAACTAACTATATATGCCCAAACGCCGTGAACGTTAGAGTAGATTATTCTATGTTCACTAGACTACACAAAATATGTATGCATGTATGCTGTGAGCTGTGTGTGCGTTCAAGTGGCTCGTTTGTGTTTGTTGTTGATAAATCACTTTCTTCGGGTTTTTACATCGTACACCACGAGAAAGAAAGAGACAAAAAAATTTCCCGAATTATCACACCGCTTATCTGGTATTATTAGAATGTTATTCGTGTCCCGCGTCTCCGTTAACTCCGTCCACACGTTATGATTCGTGAAAAAAATTGAGATAACTCAACGGTTTATTATGTTACATGCTATATTTTTGTTTAAAACAATACTGTGAAAAAGTGGTTGTACGAATAAATACAAACATTAATATTGACATGTGCTATGAATAGATGAATAAATAAATACCCTAGCCCTTGTCCTAGCCAAGCCCAGGTCTAGCCGAGCTCAGCATACCTCGTATAAACTGACTTCAGCTCTCTCTACAGTGCTCTCTAGTATATTATTGCTCTGAGATTAAAAGTTTGTTATTATTAAAATAGAGTTCCACCACGAATCAACTATTTCAAAATTAGAAATAATAATAATATTGTTTTATAGTAAGAAGAGGTTTGCTCAAACGACATTTAATTTTATGGGAAAATTAGTATAATTTCATATTGCGCCATGAGTTAAAAGGGCGTAATAAATTGACCTTCTTCACCGATTAATTAATGGGGGGGCGTAATTACCCCATTTGATTAATAATAATAATAATAATAATATTTGGATAATTTGTATGGCGCCGTTTTTGTGAAAAATCACCTCAAGGGCGCTCTACAAATCTTAATTTCTACTTAATATTAATTCTTAGTTTATATAAATATATAGCATCATACTTACCTGGCAGGTCACTTCTGGCAGGACACAATCACCATATCATAATAACTTAAAATTTAGAATAACTTAAATTTTTATTTCTTTTTTATTTTTGTTTCTTTTTTTTATTTCTTTATAATTATTTTTCATTTTTATGGCATGAGGGCAAATTTAAAATAAAGTATATCGGAGGTATTTTTAATTTTTCGTAGTGAAGAACAGATAATGGTGATAATCTTCTAATGAATTTAAGGAATGAGAGTCTGAAAAGTTTTCTTGGTTCTATTGGGCTTGTTACATCTTGATTATGGATATGATTTTCTGAAAAATGAGTTTTGAGTTTGGCTCTGAACTCTGTTGAGTCTTTTATTACTCTCAGATCATGTGGTAGTCCATTCCAGGCTTTAGGACCTGACACTCCGAAGGCGCGCTCTCCGAACTTAGTGTCTGGTGTGCGCTTTGGTTCTTTCAACCTTCCGATAGCCGATGACATTGCCGATCTAAGAGTTGACTGTCGCGAATTGGAATCTTCAGGAATACACAATTCCGATAAATAAGCCGGAGCCATTCCGTTAATTGATTTGAAAACCATCCAGCAAAGCTTAAACTGGATTCTTTCGGGACATTTAAGATTGTGCTTATTAAAGCATTTTCATTACATAATATTAATACTTAGAGAGAAGCACATTCATTATATTTCTGTAATCTTTAACTAAGTTACCGCACAAAACTCTCGTTTGGGGTTACATTAGAACCCCTCTTCGAAACGGGAGTGTTAACTTGCGAAAACGTCGAATAAAAGGCAGAATGTTATCAGTGCAAAAAAATTCTTTCGTGTTTTTGCACATTTGCTAGTAAGTAGATATGAATAAATTGCAACTATTATTTTTACCTGTGATAACGAAGTGTCCGGCAGTGAAGTGTTTTACTGAATAAATCTATTACTTTTATCGGGATACTACTGTGCGTTTGCAAGGCTACTTATAATGAGTTATTGCATGTGTCTACTTTATACTGCCCATTTGACATCTTTGCTGAATATTAACTAGTAATCTACTCACTAGGTACCACACATTCCTGTAAGGGTCTGATTAGAAAAAATCTCAATTTCTTATTAACCAATTATTAATATTGTTTTTTTTTTTTTAAGAACGATAAAAGTTCCAGGGTTACGAATAACCAGAAATATAGTTTCTATATACGGCCTGTTCAAAAGAAAAGGTGAATTTTGAATTTCTGTGTGAATGAAAATCTGTGTACATTCGATTATCGATTGTTTGATTCTGTCGCACCGATAGAACTGGAGGTGTGTAGCTGCCTTTACACATTTTGCGTCCCGTTGCTAGCTTCGCAAAGTCACGTTTTTTGTTTCTTCAGCAGATGTAATAATATTATTGCCGCGCGTAATGGATAACAGTTATAAGCTTAGAGTAACGTAGAGACCTAACTTTGCGAAATTTTGTCCGCACTTTTTGACCAAGCAATGACCAAAGGGTGTGGCCTAAACTCAGAGTAAAATCACTAACAGGGTTGTCACAAATTAAGTAAATTAGGTATTTTGTTGTGAGTAGGTAGTTGTAAATCATTAAAAAGAATGAATGTTGTATATTTTTTTGTTTATTCAAAGATACATTAATCAATAAGATTATTAAAATCTTATTTATAGATAAAAATATAAACGAATTAAATTATTAGTACAGAACATTTTATAATACATCTTATAAAATGAACTTCAGTTCCATCAACAAAATAGTTTACAAACAAAAGTAAAATAAAAAAAAATGTACGGTGATAACAGATGTTAAATCATTTTCTTAACCTTGGAGTAAGAATATATGGAGAGAGATCATTTTTTTTACCTATATAAATTTGCGATAAATCACTTTCTCTGCGTTTTCGTCGTACACCATGAGAGAGAAAGAGGCACAAAAAATTTCACAAAACATGAAACCGCTTTTAAGTATTGTAGGGATGTTTTCCGTCCCGCGTAAAATTAAAACTATCTAAATGCATGATCGTTATCATAAATCATCAGAGAACAGGTTCAGAAATGGGTACAATAGTGCATGTGCACATCAATAGATATAAAAAAACAATTAACTAGAAGCTAAGGGGGTATAAAAAATCCAGATGAAACGTATGAATTCATATTAACATATTTGTTAAATCAAAGAAAAAGAAATTAGATTTTTCTCGTCTTTTTTTTCATCCTTTGGAAATCTAAAAATAATTAAATAAATAATAATATTCCAATTTTGGCATAGCCCTGAATCTGGGGACGTAACCGAAATTAAAAAATATAACTAAGAGATAAACACTATTCTGTCTTTATCTGTTTGCCAACAATTTAGCGTTAGTATCATGAGAAAGAAAGAGACCGGGATATTTTCAGAAGCCGTACAATATGGGGATTCCCCCATGTAATGGTTTCTTATGTGACAGCTAGTAAATATCTCCAAGTTAAAAAATATTACGAATCCACTAAAACTAATTTCAATTGGAACGAATAGTCCAAAAAGATTAATTACATATTGGTGTAAGTTACTAGTTGTTTTGTAGGTTAGAATGTTAAATATTTGAGATCTAACTAAAAGACGATTTTTATGGTACATACGTGTGAAAACTGTTTGTTTTTGGTCCTTTTTTGTACTTCGATTGAAGCAACCAAGTATAGCACATATGGCCATGATGTTTTGCTAGATATCGGACAAAAATAACTCAAGTTTTTTAACTATTTACGCACTTTGACAGTCCGTTCACTTGACACCCAAACGTGGAATGAAGTTCGTCCAGATCAATTAACCGCGGACATGGTATTAGCCCGCCCCAAATCATGTATTGGTTTCAACAATTGTTTGTCTCTTTTTTCTCATATGCGTATAGAACCGAGCATAAAGAGAGAGCTATATTTTGTGAGTTTGTCAACGATTTGTCACAAATTAGTATGGTCTCTTTATATTGTTACTCTGAGGTTATAAGCATAAGACTATTCAAACCTTAGAGTACATAGAGTAGTATCTATCCAAGGCAGTGAAGTCAGTTTTGGACTTGTTTTTGATGATTTTAACATGACTCGGCGCAGTTGGGCGTGGCTAAGACTAAGGTTACGGTATTTATACATCCATTCATATCACATATCGACATAATGTTTTTGTGTATTCGCATAGCCACTTTTTCACAGTATTTTTATCAACAAAAATATAGCATATAACCTAAAAAACCGTTTAGTTGTGTCAAGTTTAGTGGCATAATAAAAAAATGTGGGCGGAGTCCCGCCAGTGTTACTTCAAGGAACCAGCACCTTAAGATCATTATGACAGTATATAGAAGCGGGCCAAGAAATTTGCTGTCTCTTTTTCTCTCATGGTGTACGTCGTAAAAGCCCGGAGAAAGTGATTTTTCGCAAGTTTGTGTAGGTTGGGTAAAAATAATTAGCTCTCCCTCCATATATTGTTACTTCAAGATTCAAACGGACGTGAGAAGCCAAAAAAGAGGATAAGAATCAAGAATTGGGGTGACTTTGAAAAGGTTTGTTTGTCTTTCATCTTGACTGTATTTTTTTTCTAATGTTTGTTTGAAAACAGTCCCTATATTGATTTGGTAATAATTGTTTTCGTTCAAGGCGTTGAAACAATGTATAATAGAGAATTTGCAAGTGTCGAGAACAAAAGTTCTAACACCAACACCCTATGGTATATTCCAAGAGAGAAGCTCGGAAATCCTTTTGGATAAAGTGCGTATTTTTTTCGTAATGTTGGTAAACGTATGTTTATCATATGAATACTGGAATTAATTAAGGCTCTAAGTACCAAAAAATAAGAAATTGTTTTTTTTTAAAGAATCGTATTTTATTTCCATCATAAAATACGATTCTGTAAAAAAAAAAGTTGTTAATTTTTTGGCACTTAGAGCCTTAATTAATTCCAGTATTCATATGTTAGCATTATCAGCCATTTTGGATTAGTGGTTTGTTTTTGACAACTGGAAAGGTTAGTCACGTTTTTGTGTGTTCTTTGATTTTTTACTTTTGAAAAAAATGGATCAAAGAATATGTATTACATTTTGCGTTAAATTTGGAATAAAGTGCTCAAACGCACTTACAATGTTGACTATGGCGAGTTTACTTTGTCCCAAAAAAGTGTGTATAAGTGGTACAAGCGCTTTACAGAAGGCCGAGAAGATGTTAATGACGATGAGCGTCCTGTAGTTGTAACCACGTCAACAAACGAAGAAAACAGTGAAGAAAATGGTTTTGGAAAATCGTCGAATCACTATTTGGGAAGTTGCAGAGGATGTTAGCATATCAATCGGCTCATGCCATGCAATTTTGTCGGATATTTTGGGCATGAAACGTGGGACAGCGAAGTTTGTTCCGAAATTGCTAAATTTTGAGCAAAAGCAACGTCGTATTAGTATCGCTCAGGAGTTGTTGAATGACGTCAACGACGATCCAGATTTGCTCATAAGGGTCATGACTGGTGATGAAACGTGGGTAAATGGTTATGAGGTCGAAACCAAGGCCCAATCATCCCGATGGAAGCGGCCAGAAGAGCCAAAACCGAAAAAAACACGCCAAGTTCGATCAAATGTGAAGGTTTTGCTCACTGTTTTCTTCTATTAGAATGGCGTGGTGCATCATGAGTTCTTGCCAACAGGTTGTACGGTTAATAAGGAATACTACAAGGAAGTTATGCAACGTTTGCGTGAAGCGAAACGGCTCAAACGATCGGAATTGTGGAAAAACAAATCATTGATTTTGTACGATAATGCCCAGCTCACCATCAACGCTTGTTCGTATTTTTTACAAAAAAAAAAAACCCCTAATCATGCCTAAAAGCAATATCATTACTCACCTTTAAAAACCAAGTTTAATTTAGTTCTTATTATGTAGATTCAATATCTTCAAATTTGTCATTATTTTAAATTATTTTTATTTTTTATTATGTATGTACTATATTTTCGATATTAATAATAAGAATAATATTTGGATAATTTGTATGGCGCCGTTTTTGTGAAAAATCACCTCAAGGGCGCTGTACAAATCTTAATTTCTACTTAATATTAATTCTTAGTTTATATAAATATACGGCAACATACTTACCTGGTAGGTCACTTCTGGCGGGACACAATCACCATATCATTGTAACTTAAAATTCATAATGATCTTAAGGTGCTGGTTCCTTGAAGTAACACTGGCGAGACTCCGCCCACATTTTTTATGATGCCACTAAACTTGACACAACTAAACGGTTTTTTAGGTTAGATGCTATATTTTTGTTGATAAAAATACTGTGAAAAAGTGGCTATACGAATACACAAAAACATTATGTCGATATGTGATATGAATGGATGTATAAATACCGTAGCCTTAGTCTTAGCCACGCCCAACTGCGCCGAGTCATGTTAAAATCATCAAAAACAAGTCCAAAACTGACTTCACTGCCTTGGATAGATACTACTCTATGTAATCTAAGTACCTGGCTAATCTGATCTGGTCACAAAACAAGGCTTTTGCCATTTCAAGAAAAGTTTCGACTCTGAATGGTGGTCTATAATTTCTATTATTTTGTATACATAATAGGACCTTTACAGTATCATTAGTTAGTAGTAGTTAAATATAAACATACACCATTTAGGGATTATTATTATTATGTCTGTCGACGTAAATCAAGGACGACCGTTTAGTCCTTAGAGTAACAATATAAAGAGACCTAACTTTGCGAAATTTTGTCCGCACTTTTTGACCAAGCAATGACCAAAGGGTGTGGCCTAAACTCAGAGTAAAATCACTAACAGGGTTGTCACAAATTAAGTAAATTAGGTATTTTGTTGTGAGTAGGTAGTTGTAAATCATTAAAAAGAATGAATGTTGTATATTTTTTGTTTATTCAAATATACATTAATCAATAAGATTATTAAAATCTTATTTATAGATAAAAATATAAACGAATTAAATTATTAGTACAGAACATTTTATAATACATATTATAAAATGAACTTCAGTTCCATCAACAAAATAGTTTACAAACAAAAGTAAAATAAAAAAATGTACGGTGATAACAGATGTTAAATCATTTTCTTAACCTTGGAGTAAGAATATATGGAGAGAGATCATTTTTTTTTTACCTATATAAATTTACGATAAATCACTTTCTCTGCGTTTTTACGTCGTACACCATGAGAGAGAAAGAGAGACACAAAAATTTCACAAAACATGACACCGCTTTTTAAGTATTGTAGGGATGTTTTCCGTCCCGCGTTATTTTGTAAGGAAATTTCGAATGCAGATAATAATAACAGTGAACTTATATATAGCACAGTTTTGTGATATTTCACGTCAAGTGCGCTTCATACTTAATTAATTCAAGCTAATAATTCTAACTAACAAGGAGAAAATAATATATAATATGTATACAAAATTAAAACTATCTAAATGCATGATCGTTATCATAAATCATCAGAGAACAGGTTCAGAAATGGGTACAATAGTGCATGTGCACATCAATAGATTTAAAAAAAAAAAAAAATTAATTAGAAGCTAAGGGTATAAAAAATCCAGATGAAACGTATGAATTCATATTAACATATTTGTTAAATCAAAGAAAAATAAATTAGATTTTTCTCGTCTTTTTTCATCCTTTGGAAATCTAAAAATAATTAAATAAATAATAATATTCCAATTTTGGCATAGCCCTGAATCTGGGGACGGAACCGAAATTATAAATATAACTAAGAGATAAACACTATTCTGTCTTTATTAATTACATATTGGTGTAAGTTACTAGTTGTTTTGTAGGTTAGAATGTTAAATATTTGAGATCTAACTAAAAAAGACGATTTTTATGGTACATACGTGTGAAAACTGTTTGTTTTTGGTCCTTTTGTACTTCGATTGAAGCAACCAAGTATAGCACATATGGCCATGATGTTTTGCTAGATATCGGACAAAAAATAACTCAAGTTTTTAACTATTTACGCACTTTTGACAGTCCGTTCGCCTGACACTCCAAACGTGAATGAAGTTCGTGCAGTTCAAATATCGCGGACATGGTATTTAGCCCGCCCCAAATCGTGTATTGGTTTCAACAATTGTTTGTCTCTTTTTTCTCATATGCTATAGAACCGAGCATAAAGAGAGAGCTATATTTTGCGAGTTTGTCAACGATTTGTCACAAATTAGTACGGTCTCTTTATATTGTTACTCTGAGGTTTAGTCCAATAATGACAATTATAAGCAGATAAATTCAATTTTAAAACTTTATTAACGAATGCCCAGTATTTCTCAAAGTTGCAACATGCTCGAACCCTTTTAGGGAAGTAACACACATTTGACAAGAGAGGGTGTGTGAGGTATTGCGCCATTGCTACACAGTATGACATATAATTTTGACAATTAAAAAAAAAGATAAACAATTATCAAGACAATAAAGAGATATTGACGCAACCCTCACCGGTGATATCAACATGGCCGATATATGAAGTA
This sequence comes from Drusus annulatus, assembly GCA_022651775.1. NCBI lineage: Eukaryota > Metazoa > Arthropoda > Insecta > Trichoptera > Limnephilidae > Drusus > Drusus annulatus. The sequence continues at coordinate 4,766 of JAGWCC010001191.1, read as the reverse complement.
TGTTGATACCTTAGAGTATATAGAGTGGTATTTATCCACGGCAGTGTAGTCAGTTTTTGATGATTTTTACCGGACTCGGTGGACCTGGGCGTGGCTAAGACTAAGGCTATGGTATTTATACATCCATTAATATCACATATCGACAAAATGTTTTTGTTTATTCGTATAACCACTTTTTCACAGTATTGTTATCAACAAAAATATAGCATATAACCTAAAAAAACCGTTTAGTTGTGTCAATTTTAGTGGCATAATAAAAAATGTGAGCGCAGTCCCGCAGTGACCCAGGAGCCCAAGATCATCGTGACAGTACATAGAAGCGGTGTATTATATCTGTTGTCTCTTTCTCTCTCATGGTGTACGACGTAAAAATCCGGGAAAGTGATTTATCGCAAGTTTGTATAGGTTGGGTAAAAATAATTACCTCTCTCTCCATACATTGTTACTCCAAGGTTGATTCTATACCTTCATATATCGATAATTACGGCTGAATTAAAAGAAACGATATTTGAAAAAAATCGAAACGGTACTCCTTGACCAGCGACTAATTTAGATGAATAGAAAAAAACCTAAATTTTAAATATGTTGAAAAAATATGTTTAACACATGCAACTAAAACTGATGATTTATAATTTTTTTTAATGATAACCCAGGCATTCATTTTTGTTATAATTTCAAAATGACATTAAATTTAACAACCAACAGTTCGGGAAACACCGAATTTAGCAAATAAAAATCAAAAATCGATCATTTCAAAAAACAAATCAATTAGTAACACGGGATAAATATTTGTTCAAATGGTTGATATTGTAGGTAAAAGAAAAGTTTACAAAGCAAAAAAAGGTCACTCGCACTTAACAGCTGTGGCCTTTTTAAATTTGAAAAACACTCAATGTATAACAAAAGTTTTCTTTGTTAAGTAATTTATTTAGCGTGTCCCTGGTGATAGCTGCGAAACCACGTTTTAAAGGTTCGTCGAACTCAAAAATCATTGATCATCAAACAACAGAGTTTGGAAATGAAACACCGTGTCAATATTATTTCTCCTCGCCGGGTGCAGAGCCCCCAACCTCCGGACTGAGTGTGCATGCCATTTGTCGGATGCTGTCGAAAGAGGAATTAAAAATATATGTACATAAAAAAACATTCTGCATATTAAAGAAGGACGTGGCGCGGTGGAAATTCGATAATAAAAATATTGCTCTTGAATTTTCATCCTTTTTGGGATGGAAAACACTTTATACGCAGTAATATCTCTTTGGTGCTTTTTACTAGGGCTAAAGTAAAAAAAATAATTTTGGGGTAAAAAATAGTGGAAATCAAATATCGGTATAGAAATTAAAATAAGTTTTAATTGGTGTTTTTCGGTACGCTATTTATGAGTAGATAGATATTTAACAGATTTAACAAAGGATACAAAATATTTTTAAATGCTCAAGAAAAAAAAAAGACTTATGGCTGATTCACACCAACGTACGGTTCCGCTCAGTGCCGATATTGTTCTGCAAGAAAACTTATGGATATGGTATGAATATCAATCAAGGAGTATGTGCCAAAAAATGGTTTAAAAATTCCTTCTGCCCACCCTTGTGATATTTATCTACTTAGTTGTATAATTATTTTGAAGTGTAAAAATACTTACATCGCAGATTTTTTTTTTATCAAAAACCATTTTTTTATCACTAAATAATATTTTTTTTAATTATTAATTATTAAAAAATATTATTTAGTGATAAAAAAATGGTTTAAAAAAAATCTGCGTTGTAAGTATTTTTTACACTTCAAAATAAATTATTTAACTAAATAAGTAGTTATCACAAAAATTGGGCAGAAGGATATACTCGCCACACAAATTTGTCTAGGCACATACTCCTTGATCGATATTTATACCATATCAATAAGTTTTCTTGCGGAACAATATCGGCACTGAGCGGAACCGAACGTTGGTGTGAATCCAGATTTAAACTCTTACCAAGCACTAAAGATTTTGAATTGATTAAAGTCTACGAGTCTAGTAGACTTACTAATATAATAAAAAAATCGCACAGAAAAAACACAGTGAACTATTTTATCTTTCTCCACCGCTGAGTAACGCTAACCGTCAAATAAAAATGTCTGCTTTTACAGCGATATCAGTCTTATGATTAAAGTTACTCGGCGAGCAATTTATGTCGGGAAGTAACTGATTCACACGTAGAGCGAATACACGAAGAAAGGCGTGTGATAAGAATATATGACGCGAAAGTGAATAGAAGAAGTCGGGGTCGCTCGAGGAAGACATGTCACGATCAAGTTAATCAAATACTTGAATCGGGCCATGTCAAGAGTCACGATAACAGAAGTGTATTATGAGACGATGTATCAATATGTATGAAACAAGGAGTGTCTGCCAGACAGAGTTGTATGGCGGTTCACCCTCTCTCCCTACCACTGCGGAGAAACGGCGTCATAGTTAGTCAGTTAATTAGAATATTTCAAATTCTATAAAAATAATATTTTTACATCTACCCCCTCGTAAAGTAAATGTACTAAAAATATCTCTACCCTAAAAAAATTTCTATTCGTGGTTGATACGTTCCCAGGCTGGTACATAGTGCACATAAAACGCGCCTAAAAATTGTATGCCAAGCTTACAAATGGCACTCCGCCAGTAAAGTAAAACTCGCCCAGAGTATGTACAATAATAATATATAATATACCTACATACCTGTACATTTGCCCATTGTACGTAATGTACCTAATATGTATACAGAGCAGACACACGACCACAGAAAGAACGAGCGCATGTGTTGGTAGCCCTCAAACTCACGGCCCGGCACTGTTGTAAAGTCGCACGTAACGCCAAAACAGATCAATACAAAAAAATAAACAATATGGCGGCATGCGAATCGTTTATTACTAACGGCGTTTTTGGCAGCGTAGAAGGCGTTTTTTTTTAAATAAAGTCCATCGACACAAGGTTCATGGATTTGAATCCCAGTACAGAACGTAGAAATACGTAAAAAGCTGCGTAGGTTGTTTTATCAGGTTTTAAAGAACCTTGTTTTAAAATATCACAAAAGGAGATTTAAGCGCTTGAATATTTAATGCATTGCAGCAGTTTGGTAAAAACGTTAATTGGACGTTATTTTTTTTCGGGTTGACACACAAAATGTATAAAAAATAGTTTTTTATACTTAATACATATTTGTATGTTAAGTCATTCAGGAAGTTGGATTCACAACATAAACAGTCACACTTCACAACAAACTGAAGACTTAACACGGAACAATGAATGGAGTAGGCACTTACTAGATATAGTCAAACCAGTCTATTTATGGGAGTGAATGGTCGCTAAAATTGGACACCTGTTGATCTAACTTTGAGTGAAGTTTAATGGAATGCAAAATATTTTTAAGTGTGTTCATTTTTTACTGTGAACAGATAAGAATTACGCCTTGCCGTTGAGTTTGAAAGGCGCAACTGGTTTTCTGTGCTTATTCTACCGGTATTTCAATGGAGAGTGCTGGAAATAACTAGCCTAGTTGATTCCTTTGACATGAGTGCGGTCAGGAGACACGCGTTCGTACACGTCTGACATGAACCGCACGACAACGGGTAATTTTCATAACTTATTCATTTGGAACGACTTGTCGGATTTTGTGTTTCCTCCATCCTACAATTGGTTTATTCAAGCTTCAGGATAAATCTTTACTTGTTTTAGAAAACAACCTTCGTACATCATCCCCAATTATAACCACCCAGTGTTGATTAAATATAAAAATATAAGAATAAACAAAACAATTTGAAAGCATTTATTTTTTTTTATATTTACAGTGACAGTTTGATAATGGCCATAAAGGCCGAAACAGTTGTCACTAAAAACAAAAAACAACAGAACTAAATAACAATAATATTAAATTTAATTCAACAGAATTATATTAAAAAAAAAATAAAGCATTCTATATAAGTCATGATAATATTTATAATGATTCGACTTTATCAATAAATCAGATATTCGATGAATCATCACTTAAGACGAAACATCAATGAAATTTTTACCGTTCATTATTAATCATTATTATAATGAGCAAGGGACAGATAAATTAGAATTAAAAAACTTTGAAATACGCTCTAATTAAATGGAAAATAAGCACAACAATAAAGCAAAGACCATAATTTGCATTTCTAGTCCACTTTTTTATTGTACTAAATGAAGTACACAGCAAGCAACAATCAGTTTTAAATCGACAGTTCTATGTCAACTTAATTATGGGGCGACAGTTTTTGAACACGGTCACATGTTTTTTCTTGCTTAGTTAATGTTTATATTTATTGGATGCATTTGATACTCGAAATCTTTGCAATATTTTTGTTTTCACTTTTCCGTCAATAGTTCGGTATTTTACACCGAATTTTATTAAAAGGTGTTATAGCAGAAATATTTGAAATATATTTGCACTAGAAATAAAACATGTACGAGTATATGCAATAGCTCTAATAATAAGACACCATCAAATGGGGAATTCTATTGATTCCTAATTTCTATAGTGATTTTATATCAAATAGGATAGCCGAAAGGCGTCAAAATGCATGGGATTTTAATTAAAATACCTGTTTACACGTGGTCCAGTCACACCATATTATACAGGTATTACATTTATGCGAAGGTCGTTTGAGATTACTCAGACAGTATATTATGTAAATAATTAGCAGTATGTATAATAATAGATACGATGATTAAATGGTGCAGTATAAAATTAATTGCGTGAATATTTGAATTATGT
>JAGWCC010001190.1:0-78947 GCA_022651775.1 Drusus annulatus | reverse complement strand
AAAAAAATAACATTGGTAGCTCCTTATGGGGGGTATTCGTGGTTGAATTATTGCTTTATAAATAATGTTTCTTTTTCTAAATTTGAAGCGGATGCAACTATCAAGTCATTCCCAGACTTTTTACCAATAAGGGTTAATCCAGCCACATCTAAATTAATTGTGTCGCCATTTTCAGTATAAGTACCCTCGAAAACCATTCCCGACTCAACGTATTTGCAAGTGTTATCTTTGATTGTGATTGTTGAAGAAGTTTTATCGTCCTTATATGTACCAGTCCATTTGTTACCACCACACGCAACCATTGAGAATACCACTAGCACAACAAGTGCTATAGACATTATTTTTTTCATCATTAATACTCCTCTTTTCTTACTGAATTGATATGTTAAAAATACTTATTTTATTTTAACATATTTTGACTAGTTTAGCAAACATAAATTTATAGAGTTATAACTCTAATATTACTGTCTTGCATAATATGGATTTATTAAAGGGTTTGCGTGGTTAGAGTTATAACTCTAATTCAGGTTGGTGTAGGATTAACGCTCCTGTTCCTGTGTTTTTGTTTGGGCTGGTGTGGCTGGTTGGTTTGCTTTGTTGTGGGCAGTGATAACTGCTAAACGTTCCGTGTTGGACATCTTGGGGAGGACGTCATCGGGTGGGAGTGTAGGCAAAGCTGTTATGCAGGTCATTGACAAATACCTTTCAAGCTCACTAATTTCAAGATGATATATCATGTTTTTAAAACTTTCAAGGTTATTTTTTGTTGAATAACTCTCTAGTGCATTAAAATACTCAATTCTATTACCCTTTGCAATAGATATAGGCGGATAGCCTTTTATCATAAGCTGGTAGTTCATGCGAGCAGCCTTGATGTTCTACCATTACCATCTGGGAAAGGGTGAATTTTAACAAATTCGGCATGTGTCCATGCAGCAAGTTCTATTGGATTTAATGTATCACTTTTACCTTTAAAATCCTCATAAAAATCCTTTATTTGACGATACATATTATTAGGTGTTGGAGGGGTATGTTCCGCACCTGATATATAAACATCATGATTTCTATAAACACCACCTACCAAGATATTTTCCATAAGCAACTCATGGATATCTTTAACAATATTTTCATCAAGATTTTTACCATCTTGTATACACTTGCGGACAAATTGGAACGCTTTGTTGTGGTTTACAACCTCGAAAATTTCCCTAAGGTGCTTTCCGCCAACTGAAATACCATCCTCTAAAATAGCCTTTGTTTCAATAAGTGATAATGTATTACCCTCTATTGCAGTTGAATTGTGAGCATATTCAATATCAAATGCTTTGCTGTAACTGTCAAGTGTATTGGGCGAAATTGCTCGCATATGATTATTATATTGCTTAAATAAAACAAGCAAGTTATTATAATCCATAAACTTGCGCCTTCTTTCTGAATTGATATGTTTATTATATCAATTTTTAGTTAATTGTCAATATTAGAGTTATAACTCTAATATTAAAATGCGTTTGTAGCAAAGGGTTTGCGGGTTAGAGTTATAACTCTAATTTAGGTTGGTGTAGGATTAACGCTCCTGCTCCTGTGTTTTTGTTGGGGATGGTGTGGCTGGTTGGGTTGCTTTGTTGTGGGCGGTAATTACTGCTAAGCGTTCCGTGTTGGACATTTTGCGGAGGACGTCGGCGGGTGGTAGCTTTGACGGTTGGGCTTTTTCTGTGGGTTTAGCTTGTTGCTGGTTATGTGCTTGCGTTACTCGGTTATATGCACTAACAACCGCCAAACGTTCAGCATTTGGCATTGTGCGTAGAACTTTTTCGGGGGGAAGTTTGGGCGGTTCTACCTTTTGATTGGGGTTAGCTTGTTGCTGGTTATAGATTTGTGTTGCTAGTTTGTGTTCGGTAATTACGCCTAGACGTTCGGTATTAGTCATTGCACGTAGAACTTTTTCAGGTGGTAAAATTGGTGGTTTTATATGGTTAATTTGATGTATGGGTGTGGCTCCTTGTAATGGCTTGGCTTCCTGTCGTTGAGGCTTAGTTTGCGGTAGAGGTATGGAGTGTGGTAGTGGTTCGGATTGCCGCTTGCTTAATTCCTTGGTGTTTTGTATAAGCTCAAGATTTTCTTGAATGGATACAATCATTTTTTGAGATGTTATATGGATTGTTTCCAGTGATGAGATTAGTTCGGGTACTTGCTTAGAGCTGCTCCAGCCGGCTATATAGCCAAAACTTTTTTCATCGGTTATAATGCTAAAGCTGGAACAAACCACATAGGCTACACTTTCGGCTTGTACTTCTGCGTTCCTCCCATCTTCTTTTGATGTTGGAGTGTTTGTATGTAATGTGCTATGTGTAACCTCATGTATTAATGTTGAAATTGTTTGCTTTTGCGACATACCTTTGTTACTTACAATTTCTTGGCTAGTGGTAGAGTAGTAACCTTTAACACCAGACTCTTTAATATCGTCAAAGATTACTGGTACTGGGGCAGCTTTAAGGATAGATTGTAAAAGGTTTTCGTAGTTTTCTATATCACCATGTAGTGTATTTGTAAGTGAGGGTAGTTCCTTACCCTCCGTTTGACTTGCATCAAAGACAGATACAAAAACAAATCCTGCAAGCAGTGATTCTTCGCCATTTTCTTTGTCCTTGATTTTTTTAACTCGTGGGGCTAAAATTTTTATGGATTTTTCGCCCTTAATTACCTGTCGCCCAAACTCTTCCTGCCATTTTTTGTACCCTGCAACAAGTGAGGCATTGGGGCATTGGGCAGCTATCAGCATAGTATTTCTAGCACTGTATTTATAGAATTTGGACATCATTGCAAGCATTTCTTTGTATTTATCGCTGGTATAAACATCTTTAATGCCACTCTCCAGCTTGTCGGTTAGCTCCTTCATTGGGTCAGCCTTAACTTTAACTTCTGCCATAATTTTTACGCCTCCTCATCATTATCAAAATCAAGTGTTTCTCTTATTTTTAATTCGTTTGAATTTATTGTAAATTCTGTTTCGGACATATTAGAAAGTTTTGGTAAAAGTAGCTTTACGAAGTCTTTTATACCCATATCATCTTGCGGGGTGGTAGTGGTAAGGGTATTGTTACAGCACTGTATGAGCTCCTTTAGGGTGCTAAATTGGTTCATAAATGTAAGCTCTTCAATTAAAAAGTAATGTTTCATTATATTATCCCTCTCATTAATAGATTTCAAGTCGGCTAATATAGCCGAGTACTCCGCTTGGCTTAGTTCTTCGAGTTTATACAATAGGTTCGATAGTATAGCTTTCTTTCTGCCATAGTATATTTCTTTATGTCTACAAGTTTGCATAAGCTTATTTATATTGGTAAACTTGTTCATCAATATAAGTTCGTCAATTAAAAAGTCGCTTATTTCAAGTGGTCTGTCTTCTTCATAAAAACCCCCCATATCATCCTCAAAGTCAATTTCCAAAATGTTATCAGATACCTCAACATTTTTGCTCATAGTATAATTTCCTTTCATGTGTAGATTTTGGTTTGCTCTGCGGACTGGGCAGGGGGGAAGAGTCAAAGACTAAAAGAGAAATCTGCATATCTTCCCCCCTACACGTTTCCAGCATTGAAAAATTGAAAATCAAAGATATTCAACTTTACAACACGGGAAACGCACCCCCCAACTTAGCGGATTTCTCCAAATGCGTTCTTTGTTGCACTAATAGTTGGTGTTTTTTATTGTAGTTCCTCATTTTTGTAAATAGGTTCAGCTGTATGAATAATACAATCAAATGGAATAACTTTTAGCTTTCGGTACTGTTTACTGGTACTAATAAATGCTTTTAGTTTTTCTATAAACTCCGCCTTGGATAAAATATCGTAGCAACATATATCATACGCAACTTTAAAACATTTTATTGATGGTTCAAAGTCGTATGGTTTACTGCTGGAGTTGCTAATTAGAAGTGTTGGTTCGATGGAATTAACAAAGGAAATATACAGGTTTTCATCAGATAAGATACTAGAAGTTATACTACTGGCTTGCCTCAATGCAGCATTTAAACTACTTGCAGTAATTATATTTCCTGTATACACATCTATTGTGTAGCTTTCTATACAGTAGGAAAGTATGACCTTATAACTTGACACTATTACACCTCCCTCAAACAATATTAAACCTTACTTCGTTCAAATTCAAAACCAACGGTTTTATCGTCCTTTAGTACAAGATAGGCGGTGAAATCTTTACCAGCCTTGCTTTGAAATCCCTTGATTAGGTCGCTTTTGCCCTTGGATATAAGTTTTTTTGCTTGTGTAATTGAAATGTCCTTGCTGGCTATGTTTTTCCAAACTACAAAGCCACACCCGCCCTTGCCACTCTCACAGGAATAGGATTTAGCCCACTCTATAACATTCTTGCCGCACTTTGGGCATTTACATATAGGCTCTTTTGGCTCGTGGAAAACTGCTCTATTTTCGCTTGTAACACTACTGTATGTTGTTACAATATCTTTGGTAAACTCTTTAATTTCCTGCATAAAATCGGCTGCCTTAACCTCACCTTTTGAGATTAAATTCAAGTTGTTTTCCCACTCGGCGGTCATTGTTGGAGATTTCACTTTATCAGGCAACACAGTAATTAAGTTTACGCCTTTTTGCGTTGGCAGCAGCTGCTTTTTGTTACGCTGGACAAGCTCGGACTTGATTAGTTTTTCAATAATGCTGGCACGTGTGGCGGGTGTTCCTAGCCCTTTTTTCTCCGTTTCCTCGTCAAACTCTTTTTGTCCTGCGTGTTCCATAGCAGATAGTAGTGTGTCTTCGGTAAATGGTTTAGGTGGCTGGCTTTCGTGTTCGTTGGTTTTAGATTGTACACTCTCGAAAATCTGCCCAATGATTAATGTTGGTAGTGGTTTAGGCTCTTTTTCCTCGCTGTTTTTGGTTTTGAGTGTTCGTTTGTAAGCCTGTTCTATGATTTTCCAGCCCTCTTGTTTAATGCTTTTTTCTGTGGCTGTAAAATTTGATTCCTCACAAATTAGTTTCGGGGTTACCTGTTCGTAAATATGCGGGCTTGATACAGCGGATACAAGTTTTTGGCTAACGATTGTTAGTATATCTCGCTGCTCCTGCGGTAAGGTGTTTAAATCGGTACTTGCAAGCTGTTTTGTTGGAATTATTGCGTGATGGTCGGTTACCTTTTTGTTGTCGGTAATTCGCCTTACATTCTCGCACGATAGGTGTTTTGGGTCAATATTGTTGGGGAAGTCAGCACAATTAACAACAATTTTAATTAGTTCTGGAATATTCGGTGCCATGTCATCAGTTATGTATTGGCTGTCCGTTCGTGGATAGGTCAGCAGCTTTTTTTCGTACAATGCTTGAACAATATCCAGTGTTTGCTGTGCTGTGTATCCATAAAACTTGTTTGCTTCACGTTGCAAGGTGGTTAAATCATAGAGTTTGGGAGGGTTTACAGTTTTATCCTCTTTTTTTACATCTTGTACGGTTGCGGGTTTTCCGTTACATTTTGCTTGCAGCTGGTCAGCCTGTATTTTTTCTGTGAACTTTTCGCTGGTTGCTTCAAGGGTATCCCGGTTAATTGAAACGGAGTAGGTTTTTTCTTTGATAAATTCAGCTATTTTACTCTGTCGTTCAACCAGCATTGCAAGTGTTGGGGTTTGCACCCGCCCTACTGGTAACGATTTATAGTAAAGGCAGCTAAAGAGCCGTGTAGCATTGATTCCTACTAACCAATCGGCTTGGCTGCGGGATAATGCACTTTCATATAGACTTTGGTAGTCATCTCCATTACGCAAGTTTGCCATGCCCTCTTTAATTGCGATATCCTCCATTGATGAAATCCAAAGCCGTTTTATAGGCTTTTTGCACCCTGCATGGTTGTATACTAGCCTAAAAATCAGTTCGCCCTCACGTCCTGCATCCGTGGCGCACACAATTTCAGTAACTAAGTTATCTTGCATTAAATCCTTGATAATACCATACTGGTTTTCCTTTCCAGCACTCACTTTGTACTTCCATGTGTCGGGGATAATTGGTAGGTCTTCATACAGCCATTTACCGCTGTATTTAGGGTTGTATGTGTTAGCATCGACTAGTTGCACTAAGTGACCTATACACCATGTAACACGGCAATTTGCACCCTCTATGTAACTATCTTTCTTTGTGGTGCAATTAAGCACCTTTGCTATGGACTGGGCAACGCTGGGTTTCTCCGCTATAATTAATTGCATTATTTCCTCCTGCTTGATAAATTTGGTTGATTTGTGGTATTATAGTAGTAATAAATGTGTTTTAGTTTGATAGGAGTGTTGAAATATGGAATACATAACAGGGGTACACGCATTAAATTTGAATTGCTCATTAGATACTTGTGGTGATTGGCATCAATCAGCATTAAGGTGGAAAGAATTGTCAATATCAAATACTATGCATAGCATATTTGGAGATTATGGTATTGAAAAAGATGTTGCAATACCCGAACACAATAAATTATTTAATACGGCAAACCATATTAGAGCATTACTTGATTTGCTCGAACAAGGTAACTTTGCTGTAGCTCAAGGAATGAACAATGAATTTATCTGTAATAGTAAATATGATGATGAAGTATTTGCACAGATAATAAAGCTTAAAAATTTAAACCATTGGAAGCAAATAGATGACTTTATGGGTAATGAATACCTAATGAAGTGGGTGAATTTTAAAAGGAGTAATGGTATATGAATAGTTGGCAAAATGAACATGATAAAGTTATTGATAACTTTTTGCAACATCTAAACGAAAGTACAAGCGACTATGTATTAAAGGGTGGTACAGCACTTATGAAGTGCTATGGCTTAGATAGGTTTTCAGAAGATATTGACCTGAATACTGCTGCGGGTAAGGGTGCTAGTATTATAAAGATTATAGATTTATTTTGTAGCAAAAACAACTATTCATACAGAATTGCAAAAAACACTGACACAACAGTTAGATGCTTTGTTAATTATGGTAACACACTGAAAGAAAAGCCGCTTAAAATTGAAGTGTCTGCTAGACAAAAAACAATACGCCCAGACACTATTAATACTATTAACAATATTGTAGTTTACAACATTGAACAACTTTGTTTGCAAAAAACGGCAGCCTACCAAAACAGGGATAAAATAAGAGATTTGTAAGATATAACATTTATTGCAAATAATTATTATAGTAGTCTTTCAAGTCAAGTAGTGGATATACTGCAAAATGCAATAGAGTACAAGGGGTTAGAACAATTTGACTATCTAATTAACACTCAAAAGGACGAGCTTATAGATAATGAAAAATTAATGAGTGATTTCTTAAGTATGTATGATAAGCTAGATTTATTTGTAGAAAGTCAAAAGTTACCCGAGTTAAAACTATCCGAACAACCACACCCTAATAAGCAGGTTCAAATTAAATCTACCGAAAAACCAACGCTCCTGCCTGATGACGTCCTCCGCAAGATGTCCAATTCCGAACGCTTAGCCGTTATCACTGCCTACAACAAGGCAACAAAAACAACAGAACAAACTAAGTCTAAAGATAAAGAGCAGGAAAGAGGAAAGGTTCCCCCACCGTAATAGTGGGGGATTTTTTGCATCTTAAACAAATGCTTCATCTTCTTGTATGTCGTGGGCTACTTCGTCATATTCAATGGTGGGTGTGCTTTCTTCTGGCTCTTCCTCGGTTACCTCTGGTTCTTGTATATTATCGTTGTCTTCTTCTGGTTGCTCCTCCTCGGTCATTTCTGGCTCTTGTGCATTATCGTTGTCATTATCTGGCTCGTCCTCGTCCTCGTAATCTTCACTAGCTTTCTTTTTTGGTAAAAATACAAGTAGTAAATATGCTACAAATCCTAACACAGCAACAATTATAGCTAGAACAATCCAGCCTAAAATTGGATTATTGGTTAGCCATGAAAAACCTCCTTGGCTTTCCTTGTTATCAATTACTCCAGCGGTTTCACTTTCGCCAATTGCGGTACTAGATGAATTTGAAACATTTCCACTGGTAGAGCTTGTGGATTTACCTGCTGCAATTGCCTCTTGTTCTCTTTTTTCTTTTTTGATTGCAAGGGCTTCTTCATAAGTTGGGGATTCAAAAATTAGCCTATCGCCATCATCTTCACCAGGATTTGGGTTGCTATTATCAACCGCTACATTGGTTGCATCAGGAGTTTCCACAAAATTTAATAAATCGTTTTCGTCCACTTCGGTAACAAGATAAACGTTATCAGTGGTTTTGGAATTGTCTATTATCAAGTAAAAAGTTTTACCATTCTTAGTTACCACTGTTACAAACTGGTTCTCTCCAATTTTAATAGCTCCACTAATACCAGTGCTGCCTGTTCCTGATGCTGTGTTACTTCCAGTGCTTGCACTGCCTGTAGCTGGTGTTGTTGGTTTAGTAGTTGCGGATGCCCCAGATGCTGGGGCTGGTGGTGTAGTTGTGCTTGCTGCTGCACTGCTTGGTGGGCTTGCTGCTGCTGGTGTACTAGTTGGTGGTTTGTAGTTTGGGTTTTTAATTGTATATGCAACTGACTTATTACCTGCGTTATCGCTGGCTTGAATGGTTATTTTATCCAGTGTGTTGTCAAGGTCGCTTGTATTTACTTCCAGTGTACCATTTACTAGTTCGCTGCCTGAATATCGCACGCCATCAACAAATATCGAATGAACACCTGATATTGTATCTAGTGCTTCAACCGTCAGAATCTTGCCTGTTATTCCAGTTTTGAGCGTTGGTTTTTCACGGTCAAAGATTTCTATGTATCTGTTTTTTCCATGTATATTTCCAGCCGTATCAGTCACTTCAACATAAATAGTACAGTCAGAACTAATTGCAACACTCATGTTATCAGTAATATCTATCCAGCTACCATTATTTATTTTAGCCTTTACGGTTCTTACAAAAAATAAGTTTGTATTTGCCCTGTCACTTACGGTTACAGTAATGTTTGCCTCACTTGTTTTGTACCCACCACTTGGCGGGTTAATGCTTATTAAAATATCGGGTGCAGTGGTGCTGCTGCTTGATGAGCCGCTACTTGATGAGCCGCTGCTTGATGAGCTGCTGCTTGATGAGCTGCTGCTTGATGAGCTGCTGCCTGATGAGCTGCTGCCTGATGCTGCTGTTGCACTAGTCGCTAGTATCATTGTGGTAATAACAAAAACAGTTGATATTGCTACTATCCATGGTTTTTTAAGTGATTTCATTTGCGTTCTCCTCTGCTTTTTTGTCTGCTAGAATTTTCATAGCCTCGTCAAATCCTAGACCTAACTTACTAAAAAGTTTACCCAGTTCCTCCATCTCCTGCTTTGCAATCTGCTCCTTTAGCACTTTTATTCTGCTACGAAGTCGGAGTATATTTTCCTCACGTGCTAAAACTTCTTTTCTGAGCTGCTCTAATTTTGTTTCCACGCTTTAATTTCAACTCCTTAAAATTATTCTGCCACTTCAAAGCCAGTTCCTATAAAAAATATTGGGTTTACACGCTGGTTATTAACCTTTATTTCAAGGTGTAGGTGGTTGCCTGTAGAGTTGCCTGTTGTGCCAACTTTAGCAATTGGGTGTCCTTGTAGCACAAGTGTACCAACTCCAACATCTAGTGAATTACAGTGGGCATAAAGTGAACTGTTGCCAAATGGGTCTGCAATAATTATGTAGTTTCCGTATGCTGCGTGCCAACCAGCAGTTGTTACCATACCATTTTGGACACTTAAAATTTGCGTATCCTGTGGCAGTGCAATATCAATGCCTGTGTGAAACTCCCTGCCTCCACCTGTTGGGTTTTGTCGGTCACCAAAGTATGAACTGATGTGGTTACGCCAATCAAGATTAAAAGGATTTGAAAATGATTGACGGTTACCGCCACTTGCGAGGTATAGCTCAAACGTTTCCCGTCCTGCACCTGCATCAAGCTTTGGTTCGACTACTTCCCTAAATGTTTTGGGTTTAAGGCTTACTTTAAGTATTCTATACTCATAAGGTTCATCGTCTGAATTGTACCTTATTTCGATGATTTCTTCAAGGATAAGTGGGTTTTGCTCCTCAAATAGGGCATTTATTACCCCAACAACATCAGGGTGGGTAAAATCAAAATGCATGGCAGAAAGGTAAGCCATAAGCTCGAATGGGTCGCTTGTCATTGGGTCGACATCATAAATATATTCATCAAAATTTGGAAACTCTGTTTCAATGTTTTCTATTCGTTCCATTAGGTTAAACTCGTTCTCTTTCCACTGTGCGGTGCTGTCGGTTAAGGTGTCATTGCTCTGTGGGTATGTTGTTGTTAGCACCGTTTGGGCTCCAGCCCCGCCAAAAACAACCAGTGGCACACTAACAGCTTGAATTAGTATAAACAATACCAGTAGACACGCAAGACCAATTATTAAAGCTTTTGAGCGTAAAAGAATTTCTTTTACTACTGCTTTAATCTTCATAATCGCCCCACGAGCAGCAGCAACACCAGGATTTTTTGCTAAAAACATAGCCTGTCTACGAAGTATGGCACTGCGTAAATTCCGCTTTAGACTGCTTGCAAGTTTTCCTACTGGTGTTCTTTTCACAAAAGATACAAGCCCTTTGCCCACAAATTTTAATCCCTTTTTGGCAACATATTTTACTGGTCTTTTTACACGGTTTTTTGCAAAGTTTAAAGCTTTAAAGCTGGAACTATCACCAGCAGCCTCATTTAGCTTTGCACCAACTTGTGCAGTAATCTTTGATGTGCCAAACTTTAGTCCACGTGTAGCCGTTCTGGTTACATTACCAATAGCCTTGCTTACACCAAGGGTTTTACCGACTGTAGCACCTAGTTGTTGTGTGTCAGTACTAAGAACCATAGCCAACTTGAACCCTCTGCTTTGTGGGGTAAAGCTCGCCATTTTTGTGTGCGTTGTAACCGTCCTAGTAACTGTTCTAGTTGTTCTTAGCTCTTTCAAGTTTAGTTTTGTTAAATCTTCTTTTACTACTAAACTTTTACCAGCTGGGCTACTAAGCTGCTTTAGAGGTAAAGGGTCGGTCAATTTATTTGCATCATTTGAAGACATAAACTTGCTTATTTTTTGGTAATTTATAACGTCTGATTTAATCTTACCTAGCTCTTTTAAGTTATTGTCAATTGATTTTACCGAACCTTTTACAACTTTATTGCCCAAATTTGCACTAACATTTAGCCCTTTGTGGGCTGCTGTTACTGCTGCATTATCACGCCCTGCCTCACCTATTTTTTGGTTTACCGCATTTGCGGCATTGCCTAGCTCGCCTTTAGCACCACTGCCTATATCCTTGCCCAACTCCATACTGCCAGTATGGAGTTTTGTAATCTTATCCTGCACATTTGAAAGTATTGGGGAGGGCTCTGGATTATTTTTGTTTTTCAAGTTGCACACCTCCTTAGCTAGTCAATTCCTCCATTTTTGTTGTGATGTATTTAAAAAGCAAGTTATCGCGTGGCAGCTCGTTTTTAAAGGGTAAAACAGTTTGGCTAAAGCTAACTATCCCACCGCCTACCTCGGGGTTAAAAACGTATTGCAGTTGGTCATCAGAAATTTTCAAATATTCTGCTAGTATGTTTGCATCGTTGGGGGCTTGCTCCAAAATTCGTATAAAAGGGGAGTTGTCTAAAATGTTTTTACCATCAGTAGTTGCCATAAAATCCTTGATGTTCTGTGTAATTCCTGTTGGAATGCCGCCCCATTTACGAAAACGCTCCAAATTTCCACCATGTAGGCAGAGGTTTGTTTTGTTCGTAGTAGTAGATGGAACTCATCTACAAAGTACCATGTTTTCAACTTTTTTTCACGGTTAATTGTTACTCTATTCCAAACACTATCTTGCAGTACCAGCATTCCCATGTCATGAAGCTGCCCTTTAAGTGCTTTTATATCAAAGCATATTAGGCGGTTGCTTATATCAATATCGGTGCGGTGGTTAAAATAATTTAGCGTTCCATGTACAAAAATTTCCAGTGCAGCAGCAACGTGTTTTGATTCAGGCTCTTCCTGCTTTATAAGATAGTTATACATATCCTCTAAAATAGGTATATTTTCAGGCACAGGGTTATCAAGATACGGCTTATAAACTTCCCTAGCACACCTATCAATTGCGGAGCGTTCAACTGCCTTTAGCTCTCTCCCAACTATAATCTCAAAAAGGGACATTATAAAGGCTGTCTTAAAATAAACTGGGTTAATTTCCACTTTGCTTTTTGAATCTTCCTTGCCATAGTTCATGTTTATTTCCAGTGGGTTAATGTGGTATTGGCTTTGTGGTGCTAGTTCAACTAACGCACCACCTAGAAGAAATACAAGGGGCTTATACTCGCCCTCTGGGTCAACAAGTACAATTTCGTCAAGTGTCATAAGTATAATAAGGGCTATTTCCATTTTGGCAGCCATGGACTTACCAGAACCAGGAATGCCAACAATTAAACCATTTGGGTTAGTCATTTCAGAGCGGTTTATTAGGATAATTCGCTTTGAAACACTGTTAAAACCATAGCACATTGAGCCTTTGCCCATGTTAATATTTTGAATATTAAAGGGTATTAGAACGCCTACCCCTGTTGTGGTTATTCCTCGTTCAATTGGTACTAGGTCGTTTGCAAATGGTAACGCTGACTGCAAGCCCTGTTCCTGCATAAAATCCAGTGTTTTTATTGGTAAACCATGCCTACGTGCAACACTATCAAGCTTTGAAGTGTTAGTGTCTAGCTGGCTTTTTGTGTTCCCAAAGGTAACAACTGTAAAGTTAATAAGGAATAGTCGCTCATCTTTTTTCTGTAAGTTTTCCAGTGTATCCACTGCCTCGTTGTGGTACGTTTCAATGTCTGGTGGCAGAATATCCATACCATAGCCCTCACTGTTGGCACGTTTATTGTGGGTTACTTTCATCTGGTCGATATTGGTAAGCACTGCTTTTATCTGGTCAATCGCCTTTTCTTGGTCAACCGTTTCTAGGTGGATGCTAATTAGTGCCTCACCGCTTGTGTCCAAAATTTCCGCAAGTGCATTATCTTGAAGCTGCGACGCCTGAATCTGAAAGAATGAAACACGTCCCCATTTGTTACCAACACAAAACATTCCCTTTTGCCTAAAGTCAAAGCTGGAGGGTGCAATTGCATCTTTTGAGCCTAACCCAGCAGCTTTTTGAGCCTTAAAGCTGTAGTTTAAAACATCTTTAGGATTATCTTTTAGTGTGTCAAACAAAATTTTTGTTCGTTCTAAACCGTTTACCTCTTTGCACGGACACTTTAGCTGTTTAAGTTGGTTTAGTATGCTTTGCTCCACCTGTATTAGCCGCTTTCTTGCATCGCTTGCACTGCTGGCTTTCACACCAAATGTAATATACTTTTTGTGCTGTATTTCGTTCTGTCCACGGCTCATACAGTCATACAAATACTCCGAATACCCCTCACGCACAGCATCTAACTTATCTTTTTTAAGCTGAATTTGAACACTTTTGTTAAGCAATTCCAAATCTATGTAAGTGTTATGAAATGTTATTTGCGTTTTAATATCACTGTTAAAGGAGTTTAAAAGCCCGCAATATTTGACGTATGTGGAACTTTTAACCTCATCGCTGGATAGTTGATAATTAATATCGTCAAATTCAACCATTTTGGAATAAAACTTATCCGTAACCCGACACAGTCCATCACTGAACATTTGTAGGTACGGTAGTGTATTCTGCGAAGTTTTGGCTGCCTTTTCTCGATTGAATAGCATACCTTGGAGCTTTTCAAAGGCATCTATAAGGCTTTGGGTAATGTTTGTTTTACTCTTTATTTCACCTTTCATTTTCTTAATCTTTTTTTCTTGAACTACAATTGCTTTCTGGTTATGCTCCTTTTGCTTTTGTGCTGGTGTTTTTACCCCTGTCTTTGCCAATTGTTGCCACCTCCTTGTTTTTAAGCTGGTAAATATTTTCTGTTTGATATCGCCTTATTCCATGGGATACAAAAAGGAAATTGCAAATGGCAATTAGCGTTTGTTCAATTGACAAACCTGTCTTTTTATATATTCCATAGAAAGCTGCTGGGGAAACTACAAGCATCATTAAGATAATAGCCCATGTAGTCCCAATTACTGTACGTGTAGTAAAAAAGACTATAAGCCCGATAATTCCACCACCCACAAACCCTATAGTTTGCCTTTTTGTAAGCCCTGCTAAAAATTTAGGTTCTATTCCGCTTAAATCTTTAGGAATGTCAATATAAGCCAAATGCATTCTCCTTTTGTATTAAATTTAATGTGAACCAAAGATTGACTTTGAAATTGAGCCAGTTTTGAGTAGGACAAAAAGAAAGACACACGAGCTTATAGCAACATTAAATAGTGTCCCCTTAATATCATCTCCCCCCGAAATGCTCTCAATTAGTTTTATGTAAATGGCTACACACACCATAATGAAGAAGCCTTGAAAAGCAATACCAACTAGCCCTTTTATGTAGTTTTGCCCTACACTTGATAAATCTTTATTGCCTAGTGTAGCAAATGGTATGGGGGCAACTGAAAGGTATAAGTACACCTCAATCATTCGCCCATACAACAGAACGGTTATAACTATGCTTAGCACAAAAACTATAAAACCAATTAAACTTACTTGCAATAAAATTGAAAGCAGCTCTGACAATTCGTAGTTCATCAAAGCCGCTTTCATGGTAGTATAGTCGCCTAAATCTATTAATACGCTATCCGAAACCTGTTCGGTAACCTTCCCAACCACAGTACCACCAACATCAAATATTGCCATAACAATTGGAAATGTGTTAGACAAAAGTAGCACTGCTATGCAAGATTTAAATAAAAACTTGAAAAAATCTGCCACATGAAAGTCCTTCATATTATTTTGCTCCACTGCCATATGATACAGCTCGTAAACCAGCACATATGTAAGTATCAGACCACCTATTGGTAAAATAACATTGTTTGATAGGTTCTTGATTAACTCAAATACTCCTGAATTCCACGTATCTGAATTGTGTGCTACTTCTGTACTAATACTACCAACCTTTTGATTAAGGTTAGTAGTTAAGTCATTCATGGCTTTTATAATCATATCTGCAAAAAAACCTTTGATAGCCTCGTCAATTTTTTGAAAGAAATAATCAACCATAGACTAACCGAAAAGTGTTGACAGCTGCGGTACAAGCGTTTGACCTACTAGTGCAATTCCGCCACCTGCCATTATCATGTTCATACCTGTTGTTTTTTGCCCTGCATCATTTGCATTTTGCCCTAAAAGGAATATTATAATCCCCAAAACTGCCATACCTGCACCAATTGCTGTTACTACTGTTTTTAAGATTCCAACTGCACTTGTGAAAAACTCCATTTATAAAGACCTCTTTCATTTTGTTTATTTTGTTTGAATACCCGATAAACTAAGGCTGCCTATCCCCCTAAAGTCAAATATATATGTAAAATCACTGTTTCAAGTGATGAGTTTTATACTGGTGTTGGTGGTGGTGACATTTGCGACATTTCCACAACAATTGTTGTGTCTTTTGGTTTTGCAACAACACGCCCACGTGTTTTAATGAACTTTCCAATATCAAATTCATTCTTTTTGTCATAATCTTTTAAATTCTTGTACTGCTTGTGTTTGGTAATATCATATTTATCCGAGAAGAAAGGGGAGCAGCCTTTTATCTGCACAATGCACTTACTGCCTTTCATCTTGACAATTTCCCCCATGGTTAGCAACTCCCGCCCTGTACGTGCAAAACTAATACCAAAGCTACGGTCTTTGCCCCTGTTTTCCGAGGTGTTTCGGGTATCTATGGTTTCTTTGCCCAGCATTTCGGAAATGTCCTTGATGGTTGATGTTTCCTTACCACCGAGAAATAAAAAGCTATCGCAGTTTCCAACGATAGTTTCGGAGTGGTCTTTGTACATCGCCTTTAGCTGTGATTTTGTTTGTAGAATTATACTTGCTGATATATCACGGCTACGAATAGTGGAGATGAGCCGCTCAAATCCTGGTATTTTGCCAATGTTGGCGAATTCATCTAAAATAAAGCGTATTGGTATTGGCAATGCACCGCCATACAAGTCATCTGCTCTTGTGCAAAGCAGGTTGAACATCTGTGTGTACATAATTGCTACTATGAAGTTAAAGCTGGCATCTGTATCAGGAATGATTACAAACAGGGCTGTTTTGTTGCCTTTGTCGCCTATGGTATGTATTTTAAGCTCATCTTCGGAGAGAAGTTCCCGCACCTTGTCATTTTCAAACGACCGCATACGTGCATGGGCTGTGCCTAAAATACTTTGGGCAGTTCTACCGCCACCATTTGCCTTAAACTTTTTGTACATTCGCACTGCGTAATGTCTTGGGTCTTTCGTCTCTAATCCTTGAAACAAGTAATCGACCTCATCCATCCAACCGGGTTCTTCGGACAGGTGTATCTCATTTAGCAAGTCCATGACACTACCAATATTTTTTTCATAGTCTGTATCCATAGCTATAACATAGGCTACCAGTGCAGTTATGAGGGTTTCGGCAGACGTTGTAAAAAAATCTCCGTCCTCTTTTGCATTTTCGCCACCAGTATTTAAAAATAGTGTTTTTACAAAACGGTCGATATCTAGTTGGTCATGAATATAATATAGTGGATTATATCTCATACTTTTTTCAAAATTTATCAAGTTTAAAACCTTTATATCATAGTCATTTTCTTTAAGCATTTTGCCACATTCGGGTAAAATCGTGCCTTTTGGGTCGGTTACAACATAGCTGCTGTGCATTTGCATAAGGTTTGGCTTAACAAAGAAACGTGTTTTTTCCGCTGCCAGAGCCACCAATTACCAGTACATTTTTGTTGCAGGACTGTGAAATAAACTCCTTTGACATTGGGGTCATGCGGAGGACTTCCGTTTGTGAAAGAATAATATTGTTTTCGGAAACAGGGTCTATGTAAGGCTTTAGCTCCTCCTGCGTTCCCCATTTTGCAGAGCCGTGTTCCTCGCCATCTCTCATTTTTTTCTTATTCATCTTCTGATTTTCCAAAAACATAAACAAAACAAATACACTGCAAATCCCCGCAAGTACAGGCTGTATAATCAAACTTGGTAGCGGTTTAGACAAAACAAACCTTAGTGCTGCCCCTAAATGCTTGAATTTGGTTGCAATATCTGGGCTTTTTATAACCATGAACAATTCCGCTAATTTATTTGAAATGTAGAAAAGTAGTATAAACCCTGCAATTTTAAGGCGTTTTAAAATGATTGCATTTTTACCAGTTGGCACATTATTACCGCTCATGTTCGCTCTCCTTTACCAGTTGATTACCCTTTTCTGCTGTGGATATTGCTAAACTTTTACAGTCTTTAATGTGTTCTGCTACTTTTTTTTTAGCTTTATCAAGTAGCAAATTTTTGTCGTGTTGTTGTATAAAATCCTTCATGGCTTTGTAAATGCTACCCATTGAATCCGCTTGAAAACATACATAGTAACGGTTTAGCGGTATATCTTTTTTTAGTGAGAAGTTAACACGGTTTGCCTCGGCTACCTCCCTAAACCGTCCAATATTGCTACTTGTAATGCTTACGTTGATTAGCTGTGCATCACCAGATTTTGAAAAGTCCTTGTATGCTTTTTCTGTTTTTACAAATGTTTGAGATTCCAAATTAGCTAAAAATGCACGCAGCATATTAGTTAAAATGCTTGCAGTCATCTTACTACCATCAATCCCCAAAGCTAAAACTTTTTTATCCGCTCCGCTTTGTACCATAGTTTCACAACCTCCCAGCTTATTAAATTATATTGTCATTGCTATGCTCGAGTATCCACTGTAAATCTGTCTTGTCAATGCTAGATAAGTCTTGATTTTCTCTTTTTATTGCTACATCGTTTGAAGTGGGCGGGTTCATTAGGAATTTTTTTATGTACTGAGCTTGATTTTTAATGTTGCCTGAATTTGACTTGACAAATTGGATAATTGCGACCATTTGGTTGTGGTTTACCCGCAGGTACTGTGTCCTCACTTTTTCGGCAGGTATACCTTGTTTACCCAAATAGATTGTTTTGCTATCGGTATTAATCGTTTCCACCATCAAGTCAACAATGCTATCAATTTCATCTGCTGGCAGTTTTTGTGTTAAAACTTCATACTGGATATTAGATTTTATAGTTTCTTTGATTTGCTGGCAGTCCATTTTATCTACTGAAAAAATACGATTATCATTTTCTTTCGTCAATTCAACGTCAACTTTTTCAGAAGAAAGAATAATATTAGTATTATCAGTATTGTTTAAGTTAGTATTACTAGTATCCCTAATTTCTTCATAATCACTTGCTACATCTTGATTTTTAAGAAGTAGAACAGATGCACTGTTAGAGCCACTTTTTGAGGTTGAACCTTTCGCTTTTTGATTTTTAACTGCAACGGCAATACTAGGCTGTTTTTTAAAAATACTGTTTGCTTTTTTGTACTCCAACATATCTTTGGGGTCTTCAAATACAATTGTATCCCAGTGGTGAATTTTCCCATTAACACGTACAGGTATTTTTAAATAATATCCGTGCTTTTCCAATTCTTTTAGTCCGCTACGTATGGCAGCCTCTCCATCAGCAAAATGATTAAATATGTCGGACATGTAAAACTTCCAGCCATCGGGTTTAGAAAGAAGGTACAACATGATACCTTTTTCCTTAGCGTGTAATTTGGGGTTATTTACTATCTCGTTGTCAACCTGTGTAAACGAATATCTTTTTTTGACTACTGTCATATATTGTTTATCTGCTACTAAAGACACATAGATACCCCTTTCATTTTTAAAGTTTTGCTTTCAGGTTGTTCCAAAATTAAATACTCGACACTAACAATTTTTCCATGGTTGCGGTTTACGATTCGCTTTAAATAGCCACATTTTTCAAGCTCATTTATGCCCGAACGAACACTACTAACACCATCTCTACAAAAATTCACAAGTTCGTCCATACTATAATCATGTTCAGCACTCAAGTTTCTCATTAAGCATATTAACCCTTTTGCTTTAAAGCTTAGGTTTGCATTATGCAAATAGTGGTTCTCCAAGTATAAAAAGTTGGTTGTTTTTTGGATTTTAAAAGTTGCCATTTTTAACACTCCTAATATTTTTTTTGATATTTTATTTTTTTGTGTATAATTAATATTGAAATATATATAAAAAAGGGGACAAAAGTGTGTTATTGGAGTTTGTGGGGAAAAAAATTGGGGTTTATTGTCGTTTATCAAAAGATGATGTGCAAAGCTTGAGTATTAAAAATCAAAGAGAAATTATTTGTGATTACCTATTGCAAAAAGGGGGAGTTCCCTGTAAAATATACGTTGATGACGGTGTTTCGGGTACAACTTTTGAACGCCCATCTTTAAAAAGAATGTTGGACGATATCTCTAAAGGTCATATTGATACTGTTTTAACCAAAGATTTGTCTAGGCTAGGAAGAAATTACATAGAAACTGGAATGTTGCTAGAAAATTTTTTCCCTCGTCACAATGTTAGGTACATAGCAATTAATGATTCTTACGATTCAAATACCGCCAGCAGCCATGATATTATGCCGTTTAAAAACATTTTGAATGAGATGTATGCAAAGGATATTTCTAAAAAAACTAAGAGTTCCAAGCTTAATGCTGCCAAAAATGGTGAATTTATTGGCTCAATAGCACCTTATGGGTACAAAAAATCACCAGATGATAAGCATAAGCTTATTCCTGATGATGAGGTTAGTTCGAATATTCAGTTTATTTTTGAAAGGTATGCTTTGGGTGATTCTGCAAGGGCTATTGCTGATATGCTAAATCAAACTATGACATTATCACCAGGTGATTATTGGAAAATTAAAAATTCCAAACCAGTAAAAAAGCACACCAATTAAAGCAGTGCTACGGTGTTGCAGCTCTTGAAAAATGAAGTCTATATTGGGGATATGGTACAAATTAAACGCATTAATGCATCTCACAAAAGCAAAATTAGGATAAAAATTCCTCCCGAAGAGTGGGTGGTTGTGAAAAACACTCATGAGGAACTAGTAACAGCAAGGTTGTTTTACCTCGCACAAAACATTATGAACTCCAAAAAACGATTAAGACGCAAAAGAAATGGTGAAAGCAGTTTGTTTTCTGGTGTAATATATTGTGCAGATTGCAAGTCACCAATGGCGTATAGTACACGCAAAAGCAAAAAGCATGGAGATATAGGGTACTACAAGTGTTCGGGCTATAACTCTAAGGGTAAAACATTTTGCTCGTCACACTTTATCAGCGAATCCGAGCTAATAAACGAGGTTAAGAAGTTTTGCTCAACACTCGCATTGTCAACCAATGGTAAAAATGATGATGATAAGCTCGGATTGGTCAAAACTCATTCGCAAACCAAGCTAAGCGAGCTTTCAATTGCAAAAAAACTTCTAGAAAATGAAATTCAAAGTGTAAGTTTAGAATTTCAACAGATAATTAGCAATGATTTTTTAAAAAATAAAACCCCAACTCTTTATCAAAATAAATTAATAGAGTTAGAGTTAAAAGCCAGCAAACTAAACCTAGCTATTAAGGCTAATGGGTATGAATGGGAATCAAGTAAGGAAACATCTTTACTTGCAGACATAACCATTGATGATATTATTACATATTTAAAAAATCCCGTTGTAAATAATGATTGTTTACGCAAAATTATCTCAAAAATCTTAGTACAGCAAAAAAAAAAAAGCAAAAATGTTGAAGTAAGTATGTTTTTGAATTATCTGCATTAATAACCTGATGACAATCCCACCCTCTCCGTTATCGAAAAGCCCCTGCAAACTTAAAAGTTTGCAGGGGCTTTGTTTATGATAAATTCAATGTAATATTATAGGAGCAAACACATAACACTAACCTAAAATGGTAAGTATTATGTGTGTGCTTTTGTGGATTTATGCGTTATATCGCATTACAACCTACTATAGTTTTAACTCTAATACTTACAACCTGCAAATATTTTAATTTTACAACACCACAATTTATTTGTCGAATTATGTTGCAATTTGTAAAAATTTATGATATAATGTTTATAATAAATTTCTTTAAAAAAAGAGAGTTAACAACTACAGCCGAATATTAGTTTTAATACATTACATTCTAGGGAAAAGTATGGAGTGAACTTGTTCGGCTTGCAGACAAAATACATAATTGCAAAGTAATACATTGGAGGTAGTTATGAAAATACTTAGTAACTTAGCAGTATTCATTATGGTAATTAGTATAGTAGTATCTAGCACGGCTTTGGCTCAGTCATCCACACAAGCTATCACAGACAATTTTGATGAGGACAAATATTACCGTAGTTACGAAAATCTGCAAACGTTAGAGGATACCCCACATTTATTTGGGGGAAGTGCAGTGCCAGATACTACTGGACTTGGGTTGACACCTGCTGCGGTATTAACTGAAGTACCGGGTGAGTTTTTAACAGGCATACCAGGTGAAATAACTTATAGCGTTTCAAGTGACGGGCAAGGTATGACATTGTACATAGACATTTACTCACGATATAGTAACTTTGCAGTTTTGCAGGAAGATGGAAGTTTAACTTGGGGAGATCTTTCGGATGAAACTGTAGATAGGGTGATTGATAACGAAATAATCCCCTTAAAGTACTCTCCGGATGAAGATACAATTTTCCTTGAACATGATGGACAATATTATAAAGGTGTATTGGATTTTGGGCAATATTTTTACAAACCAATTGATGAACCAGAAAATTACAATGCTTTAGAACTGTTGGGCACGCAAGTTGCCGTTTCCAACCTAGGTAGTGTGTATGAAAGTCTACCCAGTGAACAGATACAACTATATCATGCAGAAAAAATGCACTATAGTGTTGAAAATTCATTTACTGATGTTAATGAATTAGACGAGGAAATAACAGTGTACTACACAGAGATACATTTTGCTTACTACCATGAAAAGTATGTTGTTAATATACCGGTCTCTAGTAATTTCATAAAAATTGGCATGATAAATTTTACAAAACTGCAAAATATTTATGATGATTATGTGGATGTAGACAATCCGTTTGTCAATATATTTAACAACTCCAAAATAATATCTAGGGTACAGTTTGAGGGTGACAGCCTTATAGCAAGTGAGATTAACCCAACCCAGCCGGAGGAATCTAGCAGTGAAAGTGTAGAAGAGAGTAGTGTGGGAAATACTAATAGTGCCGAGGATGTAAGCGAAAATTCAGGTGAGCAAACAAGCACTACTTCAGATAGTGGAAACCCTGGTATTGGGGGCAATATTCCACCCAGTGGTACGGAACAGTTTGCCACAGGCAGTAGCAGTTCAGGGGAACAGTTAACACAAACGGTAAAAGACTTACAACTGCTTTTGGACGAGTTGGAGAGGGAAAATAAAAATCTGATTAAAGAGTTAAAACCTAAAACCTCAAGCTCATCAAGTTCCGCCAACTCACCGCGTTCCTCCAGCTCATCCAGTGCTTCAAGCTCAACTAAACAAACAACGCCAAAAACTGTCACACAACAACAAACAACAGTTAGGAGCTACAGCCAACCTCCGCAACAAGGAACACAAATAGTTGAATCGGATGATAAAAACACCACGGTTACCATTTATTACAAGAATCCCTCTAACCTACCGTGGAATATAGATAGTACATGGGTATTTACTGCCATATATATTGTAGCTGCTTCTGCTTTTTGCATATATGTATTCATAAAAACCTTTACAAAATCACGGCTATTATAAAATACGGTGAGGAAATATAATATATTTTTAAATCAAATATAAAAATCATCCAATAAAATGACCATGTGATAATATTCATGTGGTCACTTTTGCATAACCGTCCAACAATTGTAATAGTGTATAGTATAAGATTGGGCACTTGTATTTATCTTGAATTTATGATAGAATCAAAAGGAATACTAACGTTTATTACTGAGCCAAGTAGTGCTGGTTTTGCGTATAGTGGGGAGCTTACGTGAACCCTCAAGGATAAAATGTTAGTTTTAAGTAACGGGAAAATCACATATAAATAATTATAGTAGGTATAAATAAATCGATATATGAAGAGGTGGAAGGTTGAACATTAAAACACATCAATACATATCAAAAACAGTTTACCAACATATTGCAGGGCAAAGGCAACTTAACTTTAACCAAGCAATATTTACATTGGGGAATATTTATCCAGATATAACCTTTCCAATGCGTAGTGTGAAACACAACTTGAACGGGTTTAGCCAGGTGATAAAGCACCAAATAGATGTAGCATGCAACCCCTTAATGTCTGATACTAGAATTGGTTTTACCCTAGGAATAATAGGGCACCGCATTGCAGATTGTTTTTGTTTGGCACATATATCTACATATTTTAAGGGACGTTTTGGTGAACATTTGAGCCATGAACAGGCTCAACTAGAATTTTTTAGAAGTCAAAAAGATATAGGATACATGCAAAGTGGCAAAATGCTTATGCCATGGGAGCTTATGGATTACATACAAACCCAACACACTGAATTTTTGCAAAAAACAATTAACAACAGTTTGGAATACGAATATACCATGGTGCTTGCTCTACAAGTATGCCAAAGTGTGCTGTCCTACAATGCTTGGATGCGTAACAGAATGTCAGTTAATTTCCAGCAAGAACTAGCAATCGGGTAGGGTAAAATATTGAATATTACAAAAGAAAACAGTAATATTTCACAGGTGCTGGGACTTAGTTGTGGAGATGTTTGTGCCATTGTTGGAACAGGCGGCAAGACAACATTGCTGTATACCCTTGCAAAATTGTGGGAACATAAAAAAACTCTCCTAAGCACCACTACAAAAATGTATATGCCAACCAGTAACCAGGTTGACTGGTTTTATAGTGGTGTTGCTCCGCAGACAATGGCCGAAATTGGCAGAACATTTGTATGTGGGATACTGGAAAACGTAACCAATAAGGTGTGTAGTGTTGACATTGGTTATCTACACAAAATACATGGGGAGTATGATATAACCTTTTTTGAGTGTGATGGTTCCCGCACTCTTCCGCTAAAAGGTTGGAGTGCAGGTGAACCAGTTATACCAGTGTTTTCCACACATACAGTTGGTGTGGTTCCAATCAAACCTGTGGGAATGTCGGCTTCACGTAATATAATCTGTCGCCCAAACCTTTTTTACCAAATAACAGGGTGCGTTGCAGGTCAACCTATAAGCGTCAAACATGTGGCACATATGATAGCCCATAGTGACGGTTTACTGGGGCAATATCATGGTAAACGGATAATTTTTA
This sequence comes from Drusus annulatus, assembly GCA_022651775.1. Taxonomy (NCBI): domain Eukaryota; kingdom Metazoa; phylum Arthropoda; class Insecta; order Trichoptera; family Limnephilidae; genus Drusus; species Drusus annulatus. The sequence continues at coordinate 54,682 of JAGWCC010001190.1, read as the reverse complement.
TTAATCAGGTTGAAACGGCGCATGAACTGGAACTGGCAAAGCAAATATGTGACCAATTTGATGATAGCTTTTTAAATAGCGTTAGCAGCATTATTGCGGGTAGCCTGCATCATAATATGTTTTACAAAATATGGGGGTAAATATGCTTAACACCTACTTGCTAGATGGCGATATAATATGTGTTCGTGGTGGCGGAGATTTAGCTACTGGTGTAGTACAAAAGTTTTATAGGTGCGGTTTTCGTGTTTTTGTTACAGAGGTTGAAAAGCCTATGTGCATACGAACGAATGTTTCACTCTGCAGAGCAATAAGTAGGGGAACAAGCGTAGTGGAGGATGTTAAGTGCTCCTTGGCTAGCTCGGCAGATGAATTTACGGAGCTATGGGCTAGGGGCATAGTCCCAGTAATAGTAGACCCAACCTGCCGAATTCTAGGTAAAATTAAACCTAAATGTGTTATAGATGCAATAATCGCCAAAAAAAATCTTGGTACCAAAAGAACCATGGCACCAGTAACCATGGCTTTAGGACCAGGATTTGTTGCTCCTGATGATGTTGATGTGGTGGTGGAAACTATGCGTGGTCATGACTTGGGCAGGCTAATATTTAGTGGGCGAGCTATTCCCAACACTGGAATACCAGGTGAAATTGGTGGGGAAAGTGCAAAAAGGGTAGTGCATGCACCAATTGCTGGTGTGGTAAGGCACATTAAAAAATTAGGGGAACAGGTAAAGCTTGATGATGTTATCTTTTACATTGATGATTTTGCGGTAAAATCCCCCCTAAATGGAATTTTACGTGGGCTAATTCCTAACGCTTACACAGTGCCAAAAGGATTGAAGGTTGCAGATGTTGACCCCCGAACTAATACCCAGTGGGAAACAATATCCGACAAAGCTAGAGCCTTAGGTGGGGCAACTCTTGAGGCGTATCTACATTTAAAAAGAGCAAAGGGGTTATAGCGGTGAATTATAATGTAATAGATTTTTTAAATAGTTCCTTAAAGATGGGCAAAGCGGCGGCACTTGTACTGGTAACATCAGTAGGCAGTGGAACACCAGCAGCAAAGGGTTCAATGATGGTTGTGCTGGAGGATGGTACAATTTCAGGAACCATTGGTGGGGGAGCAGCCGAGGGAAACATTATCAAAAGGTGTGTGCAGGCACTTAATGAAAATGGTGAGAGCTTTAACTTCAAACATAATCTAACTGGTGCAGAATCACTTGGCATGGTATGTGGCGGAGTTTTGGAGGGTTATGCATCAATATTTAAGGTGCCCAGCAACCTCATTGTGTTTGGTGGTGGACACATTAGCCAGCAAATTTACAAAATTGCAAAGGAACTAAGCTCAAAAATAACTATAGTGGAGGAATGTGAAGAGTTTAGGAATAAGTTCCCCATAGCCTCATACTTAAATGGTGGGGTTGAGGATGTGTCACAAAATATATTGCTGGTACAAAACGCATATGTCATAATTGTTACACGTGGGCACACCTTCGACTATGATGCACTTAAATATGTTATTGACAAACCAGTTAGGTATATTGGAATGATAGGTTCCAAGAATAAGGTTAGAACAACATTTAATAAGATGTTAGCTGCGGGCTTTACCGAAAATCAATTAAAGACAGTTTACGCCCCAATTGGATTAGCCATAGATAATGGAACACCAGAGGAGATAGCAATATCAATCATAGCAGAAGTTCTATTGGTTAAAAACTCCGGAAGGCTTAGCAGTATAAGGGACATTACAAAACTCATGGAATAGTCTTATATGTTAAAACTGTAAGTTGGTGGCTATAAGCAGATAGATATTTAATATAAAGGACGGAAAATGCATGAAATACCAAGTTATACGCAGGCAAGAGGCAGGCAGGTTTTGCTTTGTTTGTGGTGTGGAAAATGATATGGGACTCAAATCAAACTTTTATGAAGTTGTTGGAAGCAAATTGGTTTGCGAGTTTACCAGCAGTGAAAATCATCAAGGTTACCCAGGGAGGGTACATGGTGGAATTGTAGCAACTATTTTGGATGAGCTTATGGGTCGTTCATTACTAACAGTAACACCTAACATATGGGGTGTTACTGTTGATTTATCACTAAAATACAGAAAACCTGTTCCACTTGGAAACAAACTTTTGGCAATGGGCGAGGTCACACAGGATAGGGGTAGGCTGTTTTTTGCAAAAGCTAACCTGTACCTGCCTGACAAATCAGTAGCGGTGGAGGCAACAGGAAGGTTTATAAAGCTGCCAATGGAAAAAATATTGGGCGAGCTGGAGGGATTAGGCGAAATTTGGCAGGTGAACACCAAGGACGATATACCAGAATTTTTTGACATATAGCACCACAATTAGGCACAACTTATGTATCAAAATGTGTATGGAAGTGTTTTATGTGATAATAATAGAGGTGTATACATAAAGGTGGGTAACAGATAACTAACTTAGGAAGAGGCGAACAGGCAATGAAAATAATACTTAAGTACCTTAAAACTTTTACAGCAGGCATTGTGTTGTGCATAGTGCTACTATTTGCAAGGGCTATGGGTGAGCTTGCACTACCCAATATTATGAGCCAGATTGTAAATGTAGGCATACAAAACAATGGTATTGAAAATGCGTTACCACAGTCATTAAGTGAAAATGCATACAAAACACTCACACAATTTATGAGTAGCGACGATGCAAGCAACTTTGCCAAGGTTTATGAGAAAGCGCAGCCAGACCAACAGCAACCACTGGTAAGCTACCAAACAGTAAAAACTTCAGAGCAGAATCTCTTGAAGGCAGAGGAAATATATATTAAAACAAGCAATATCTTATTACAAATTCTACCCGATAACGCAGCAGATACTATAATGCTTGAAGATATTTATACAGCTGCCAATGCACTAACACCCAATCAAAGGCAAGCTATTGTAGATGAAAAAGATGAGCTTGTTTTATTAAAGCTACAAAATAAACAACAAGCAATCCAGATGACAAAGATGTTCTACAATGAAGTTGGCATGGATATTAATGAAATTCAGCAAGCGTTCATATTTAAAAGTGGTATAAATATGATAATCCTAACAATTTTAGCATGTGCTGCATCACTAGGTGTAATCTTCCTTTCATCAAGAATTTCCGCAAAGGTTTCAGGTAAGATTAGGTCTGATGTGTTTGCAAAGATAGAGAGTTTTTCAAGTGCGGAGTTTAACAACTTTTCAACCGCATCGCTAATAACACGTACAACAAACGACATCCAGCAGATTGAAATGCTTATTAATATAGGACTACGAATAATGTGCTTTGCCCCAATCCTAGCAATAGGCGGAATAGTTATGGCAGTGCAAAAAAGTCTGGCACTAAGCTGGATAATCTTAGTTGTAGTAGTTGTTCTAATCTCGCTAATGGCTGGGATATTTTCAGTATCATTACCAAAGTTTAAGATGCTACAGGGTCTAACAGATAGATTAAACCTAGTTAGCCGTGAAAACTTAACAGGTATGATGGTAATACGTTCGTTTGGTAACGAAAAATATGAAGAGGAACGTTTTGAAAAAGCGAACAAACAATTTGCAGATATAAATCGCTTTACTCAACGTACTATGGCACTAGCAATGCCAGCAATGATGCTTATAATGAACCTAACTAGCCTTCTAATTGTGTGGGTAGGCTCTGATGCTATCTCCAAGTCAACCCTGCAAATAGGCGATATGATGGCGTATATACAATATGTTATGCAGATAATCATGGGATTTTTGTTTATTGCCATGATGTTTATATTTGTTCCACGTCTTTCCGTTTCTGCCAAGCGTGTGGCGGAGGTTTTAAATACTCCACTAAGCATTGTGGATGGGGAAAAACTATCCGACCTTCCAATTAATAAGGGCGTAGTTGCTTTTAACAATGTTTCATTTAAATACGACAATGCACAAACAAGCGTACTGGATAATGTAACATTTACAGCATACCCAGGAAAAACCACTGCAATAATCGGTTCCACGGGCTCTGGAAAAAGCACACTTATAAACCTAATACCCCGTTTTTATGATGTAAGTTCGGGCTCCATTACAATTGATGGTGTTGATATTCGGGAACTTTCCCAACATAAATTAAGGGAGAATATTGGATATATACCACAAAAACCCTCATTATTTTCTGGAACACTTCGCTCCAACATTTTGTACGGTGCGGAAAACGCAACTGAATCTGAAATAGATGAAGCCACACAAATCTCACAATCTCAGGAATTTATAAGTTCCACGGAGGATGGTCTAGACTCCGCAGTTTCGCAGGGTGCAACAAACTTCAGCGGTGGGCAGAAACAGCGTATATCAATTGCACGAGCCCTTGCCAAGAAGTCCCCAATATATATTTTCGATGATAGTTTTTCCGCGTTGGACTTTAAAACTGATCAGGTGCTACGCAAAGCATTAAAAGGCTACACAAAAAACTCAACCGTTTTAATCGTTGCACAGCGTATCAGCACCATTATAGATGCGGAACAAATAATTGTGCTTAATGCAGGCAAGGTTACAGGCATAGGAACACATAAGGAGCTACTGCAAAATTGTAAAGAATATATGGAAATTGCAAGTTCGCAGTTGTCAGTGGAGGAGTTAGCATGAGCCAAAATACAAAAAATAAACCCGCACAACCTGGAATGGGTCGTGGAATGGGTGGCATAATCGACAAGCCCAAGGACTTCAAAACCGGACTAAAAAAGCTCCTACGCTACCTTTCGCCATTTACTGGCATGATGTTTGGCGTAGTGGTACTTTGCATCTTATCCTCCCTATTTAATATTGTTGAATCAAAAATTCTTGTGCTGGCAACTGATGAATTGGTGCGTGGGGTTAGCGGGATTGTTTCCAACACATCAAGTGGAATCAACCTTAAATACATTGGCAGTATACTTTTAGTATTAGTTGTATTATATATAACCAGCGCAATTTTTTATTATTTTCAAGGTCACATAGTGTCACGAATATCAACTACAGTATCATACAATCTGCGCAACTCATTAATGGAAAAGACAAACAAACTTCCACTTTCATATTTCCACAAAACCAGCCAAGGTGACGTATTATCGCGCATTACTAACGATGTTGACATACTAAACCAAAGCTTAAACCAAAGCCTTACACAGATAATCACATCAGCAGTCACTTTAATAGGAATAATTATAATGATGCTTACAATTAGTGCCAGCCTTACTGTTGTAATCATTGTTGTGCTCATCCTTTCCACTGGAGTTTTAGGTGTAGTTATGGGCAAGTCTCAAAAGTTCTTTGCCAATCAACAGAAGTATGTAGGTGCGGTAAATGGACATATTGAGGAGATGTATAGTAACCACCTTGTAATGAAAGCATTTAATGGTGAAGCCAAGTCGGTTGCAAAATTTGATGAAGAAAATGCTAGACTTATTGAAAATGGCTGGAAGTCTGAGTTTGCATCAGGCTTAATTATGCCTCTAATGAGCTTTATTGGCAACATTGGTTATGTGGTAGTGTGCATTATGGGTGCAGCAATGGCAGCAGCTGGCACACTTAGCATTGGTGGTATACAAGCATTCATACAATATGTGCGCAACTTTACACAACCACTAGCACAGGTTGCCCAACTTTCCAGCCAACTACAAAAAATGGTTGCATCATTTGAACGTATTGATGAGTTTTTGCAGGAGCAGGAAGAGGTTGTAATTGAACCTCAAACCACCATGGCAAAAGAGAATATTAATGGAGACATTACCTTCAAAAATGTTAAGTTTAGGTATGAAGCCAGCGAAACAGATGTAATAAAGGACTTTTCGGCTAAAATAAAGTCAGGGCAAAAGGTAGCAATAGTTGGCCTAACTGGTGCAGGAAAAACTACAATTGTTACACTACTCATGAGGTTTTATGAGCTTAACGGTGGTGCAATATTTATTGATAAACATAATATTGTGGACTTTAGCAGGCAAGATTTACGTACCGCATTTGCAATGGTACTACAGGATACTTGGCTGTACAACGGCACAATCAAGGAAAATATACGCTATGGAAAACTTGATGCAACAGATGAAATGGTGTATTCCGCTGCCAAATCTGCACAGGTTGACCATTTTGTACGTACACTTCCCGGCGGGTATGATATGCTGCTTAATGAGGAAGCCACAAATGTTTCACAAGGTCAAAAGCAGCTGCTAACCATAGCCAGAGCAATGCTGTGTGACTCCAAAATTCTCATACTAGATGAGGCAACAAGCTCGGTTGATACCCGTACGGAAATATTAATTCAAAAGGCACTTGACAACCTAATGAAGGGTCGCACCAGCTTTATTATTGCCCACCGACTCTCAACAATTAAGAATGCAGACCTAATTCTGTGTATGAAGGATGGGGATATAGTGGAGCAGGGAACACATGAAGAGCTGCTAAAGCTGAACTCCTTTTATGCTAAACTCTATAATAGCCAGTTTCAGGAAGATTAGTTGAATATAATAAAATACAACTAAATAAAAGCGTGCAGGTCAAAGAATTTCTCTTTGTCTGCACGCTTTTTGTCTTCCGTGGAATGGAAAATCACATAGAAAGTATTTTGTCAGCCTCTGCTAACTTTTGGGTGATATCATACATATTAACAATTTTACCAACAGCAAGACTATCAGTTAAACCATAAAAATTTAAACATGTACCACAAACCAAAACCTCAGTACCACGGTTGGAAAGCGCCATAATATCATGGAGTGTTCCAGCAGATTCAACCGCCAACCGAGCACCAGAATTTAGCAGCAAAATTGCACTGGGTGGGTTCTCAAGCTCGCTTAGGGAGTAAATAAATCCTTTAAGCAGGATTTTACCTAGTGATGGGTCACCCTCACCCATAGTGTCACGGCTAATCATCACAACCCAGTTAATGTCTGTTCTTACTGAAACATTTTTTGCGGGATTCAGGGGTGTTTTTGATAGAAAATTGGGGTTGATTTGTTCCATCTGCGTGCCCGACTTATGAGTTATTTCCACCTCATAATGCTCATCTGTCTTCTTGTAGGAGAAGTTATATCCAAGTCCTACTGCCATTTTTTCAAGGTTTTGAACCGAAACTATATTATCAACCAGAACACACACACCATGGGTGTTATTTTGCAACTCTTTTTTCGCCTCAATCACTGGAATAGGGCAGGGTTTTCCCAAAACATCAAGTATAGTCATATATCATTCTCCATTCTAAAAAAATTTAAGGCAATTACCTAAATAAATCGTATAATATCATGTTCACGCTCAATAATTTCCCCAACAATTCTAGCGAAGGGGTCATCCTTAACAATTGCATCCAATAGTGCCTCTGCATCATCACAGTCAACACAAATAAGCAACCCACCGGAAGTCTGCGGGTCAAAAAGCAGCTCCTGCATTGGAAAATCAAGATGGTTTATGTTACACTTACCTGCCAGATGGTTGCGGTTTCGTTGCCCAGCAGCAGTCACTATGTAATCAGCCGCATATTCATAAGCCTGGGGAATGTATGGTATTTGGTTGGAATAGATTTTAACTGAAACACTCTCCCCAGCCATTTCCAACAGGTGTGCAAGGAAGCCGAATCCTGTAATATCGGTACACGCACTTACATTATACCCGAGTATTTTTTCTGCTGCATAACGGTTTAGGCGTTCCATCAAGGCGATAGCAGTAGTACTTGCTTCATCATCAACAAGCCCAACCCTGCTGGCAGCCATAACAATACCAACCCCTAACGCTTTGGTAAGTATGAGCTTATGGGAAACTTGAGGGGTATTGTTGCGTATAATTTTGTCATTTTCAATCATTCCTGTAACACATAGCCCATACTTAACCTCTTTGTCATAGACCGAGTGTCCACCAGCCAAAACCGCCCCAGGTTCCAAAACTTTTTCTGCACCACCTTGCAAAATTTCCCCAAGGATAGATAGGTTCATAGACTCGGGAAAACAAACTATATTAAGTGCAGTAAGGGGAGCTCCACCCATAACATACATCGCTTAATGCGTTTGCTGCAGCAATCCTACCAAAGGTTAGTGGGTTGTCCACCATTGGGGAGAAAAAATCCACCGTATTAACAATGGACTTTTTATCATCAATCTGGAATACAGCTGCATCGTCGGAGGAGTTAAATCCAACCAAAAGCCGTTCATCATGGAAGTTAGGTAGTGCGGACAAAAGCTGTGAAAGCTCACCAGGATATATTTTTGAACCACAACCTCCACTGGTACAGTTTGATAATAATGAGATATGATTTTCCATTGTATTCCTCCGTTTAAATTAATAAGGATACTTTAATCCTATGGGAAAACAGTTAATATATAGGTAACTTTGTTGTTTTCATCAATATTCTTAATGTGTACTTTATAACCTACCAGCTGATTTATCCTAAATATAACCAATGATTTTTGTAAGTTTTCCCCATCAATACGTAGAGCAATACCACAACCTGAACTAATGCTTGATGGAAGTGGCATAACACGAACAGTTACTCCAGCAGACAACAAAATTGCCTCAGCATGTATAGCAACCGTTGTGCCAGAAAATGACAATATGTACTCCAAAAATCTCTCCCCCTATTGACTCTTCGCAATACTGCATAGTGTATGGGCTACGGTGTCAATCTCGCTAACAGTGTTGAAGTATGAAAAAGAAAAACGTACCATACCACAACAACTTGTTTCAAACCTTTCGTGAACAAGTGGGGCACAATGGCTACCCGAGCGTGTTGCTATCTTATATTTATCCCACAATAAAAATGAAAGTTCATCAGAACTAAGCCCATCAACATTAAGCGAAACAATTGGCAATCGGTTAATGTTGCTAAAATCACCATACATGGTTATGTTGGAAAGTGTGGATATCTGCTCTATAAATCTTTTGGTCAATAACGTTTCCTTATGAATAATATTATTTATTCCAGTGTCAATTACAAACTTCACCCCTGCCTTAAGTGCGTAAATTCCGTGGGAGTTAATTGTTCCAACCTCAAAAATATCAGGCATATTTGTATTGTGGCATTGTGCAAAGCTGTTACCCATACCACCACCTGTTTTTTTAATCTTAAAGTTATACTCACTATTTGCAATAATTCCGCCAGTACCTTGTGGATTAAAAAGCCCCTTGTGCCCTGTAAAGCAGATAATGTCAGCCATATCACCTCTAACCTCAACCTGCCCTAGGGTTTGTGCAACATCCAGTATTAATGTTATATGGTGGCGCTTACAAAAGTTGTAAATACTGTAAACATCATTAATATTCCCTGTTACATTGGAACCATGTGTCAGCACCATAAACTTTATATTACTATGGTATAGCTCGTCCAGCTCAGATAAAATAAGATTGCCATCATCATTACAGTTAATGAATTTTAAGTCACACCCACTAAGGTACAACGGACGCAGCACTGAGTTATGCTCCAACACAGTGGTAATTACAGTATCATTAAAGGAGATTAAACCAGCAATTACTAGGTTTAAACTTTCCGTAGCCCCAGATGTAAAGGCAATGTTTAATGGGTTAGCACAACCAACAAGCTTTGCAATTTCTAGGCGGGTATTGTAAACTTCACGGGCAGCATTCACCGACGGCTCATAAAATGAACGTCCAGCATTAGCAAAATTATTAACCGCAAACTCTAACGCCTGTCCAACCTGTGGCGGTTTAATCAAGGTTGTAGCGCTATTATCACAATATATCAATTAGTACACCCACTTAAACAAATAATAATCCAATAAAAAAGCATAATAATAAGGTTTTTATAATTTACACAAAAAACCATCCAAAACAACCGATTAAAGATGTGTTAGATGGTATGAATGTTAATGTTGCCAACATAGGTTAGTATAAGGTTACTGTTTAGCCAGGGTTCTGTTCAGCCATATTGTTGAAATCTCCAAAGCCCTTGACAGCCCTTCTTTTTTTTCTTTTTTAAGCAGACGTTCACGTGGACGTAAAGTTTTATCAGTAAGTAAAAGCTGCACAGTGATTGACTTTGCAACATCAAACTCACCAATACTACGTTTGGAGTTTATTTGAAGCTTAACAACAACTTTATCACTAGCATTACCATAATAAATTGTATCATTGCACCGAACCAATGGACGATTTTTATACAGCAGAAATTTCGGTTTAGTTATTTGTGACATAATCTAGCCTCCCACTTATTTTTCCAATAATAAAATCCCTATTTTTTATTAGATATTGATTAGGCTCATAGCGTGCAAACTCCCCAACATTACAACTAATCGAATAATCAAGATAAGTGTAGTATACCACAATAAGGTACAAAGGTAAACTGGAATATGCCAAATCATAGGTACTTAATGGAAAATTTACAGTTTGTCTATATATTTCAGACGATTTTTATTGCCCACGCAGGGCATACGGTGCTACAATAACCACACAAAACACAGCGTTTATGCTCACAAACCAGTGTACCGTTAACAAAGGATAAAGCTCTGTGAGCACAGCGTTTAATGCAGTTTCCGCAACACTCACACCAATCATCTATATGGAGCTTTCGGGTTGCATTTTTTAGTTTTTCTTGCTGCAAATCCGTAAATTCTCCTGTTTCCATAAAATTAATGTTGGCATCAACCTCATCATTAGACTGCATTCCAATTGCAACAGAATCTAAAAGTGGGGAAGAAAAAGCAAACTCCAAACATTTAGTTCTTTCATTGTGTAGGTTACCCCCGCCCAATGCCTTCATACCATAAATACCAATACCCGAACCTTTTGCCAAAAGCAGCGCAGACTCCATGTCTTCACGACTGCCATCAACAATACCTAGCCCCTTGTAGTTGAATATGGGGTGTATAACATCCAAGCCTTGATTAATGACACCATAAACTGCTGCCACATGGTGCATGGATGCCCCAACATATTTTATAATGCCTTTCTGTTTACATTCATAAAAATATTCTAGGGCAGGGCGGTGTCCTTGCAGTGTTAGCTCGCTTTCCTGCTCATGTAGCATGAAGATATCAATATAGTCACGATTAAGCTGTGTGCGTGCTTGCTCCACAGCTGCCACAGCATCTTCCCTAGTATATGCGTATGTTTTACTAGCTACAATAATATTGTAATTCCCACTAAGCTCCATGGCTCTGCGTATATACGGGTAGGTTTCATACAGCTGGGCAGTGTCAAAAAAGTTAATGCCACGTTCAATTGCGTAGGACAAAACACCCGCACCCTCCTCCACAGGTAGGTTACGCTGAACTGGTCCAACTGTTAATGTTCCAAAGCAAATCCTTGAAACATTAAGCCCAATAGTACCTAAATAAGAATTATCCAAGCTTGTTTTGCTCCTTTTATCTAAGTAGATGAAGATAAACCTACCCTCACTCTTACATTAATCAGTAAAAGCAAGGGTAGATGTTTTGGTAATAGGTTAGTCAACCAAATAAGTGCGAACAAGAACCCGCAAAAGCTCGTCACGGTCAATCTTGCGTGTTAGGCTGCGTGCGTTGTTGTGTGTTGTAATGTATGTTGGGTCTTCGGACAAAATATAGCCCACAATTTGGTTAATAGGGTTATAACCTTTCTGCCGCAAAGCCTCGTATACATCAGTTAAAACAATTTTGATATCACGGTGCTTATCATCTTACCAAGAAAATGATATTGTTGGGTTCAGCATAATCACCACTCCATTCATATGTATTTCACAGTGCGGAATCAATCAAATTAGTGCATTGTATATTCATAATACACTAATCTAATAAATATTTCAAGTGAGTTTGAGCAATTGAGTGAAATATATTTGTGGTCAAGCTAATTTAGCTACTAAATGTGCATAAAAAAATAGTTATATGTACAATTGAACATATAACTATAATAAATATCCACAAATACAGGGTGATAAACTAGATATACTGCTAAACTTTCAAATATGAGTATATTTACCTTGATTTTACACATATATTGGTGTATTATATAATCAATTAAGCATAAATTATAAAACTATATGCTTTATATGTATAGGAGTGATTGTGTGCCAAATGTAAACGAAATAACAAGAGAAAATTGGATACTTTCTGCATTCCCGGAATGGGGAACATGGCTAAACGAAGAGATTGATAACTTTAAAGTTCCACAAGGAAGTTTTGCAATGTGGTGGCTTGGTTGTACAGGTGTGTGGATTAAAACAGAAAACAGTACCAACATCGCCATTGATTTATGGTTTGGAAATGGTAAACGCACACAAAAATCAAAAGAGATGGCACCATTTCACCAAATGCGCAACATGACAGGGGGCAAGCTAACCCAGCCAAACCTACGTGCCGCACCGGTAGTAATTGACCCATTTGCAGTTACCAAGGTGGATGCGGTTCTTTCAACCCATTACCACAATGACCATATCGACCCGTTTTTTGCCTCCGCAGTGCTAAAGAATGTTAGTGGCGATGTACCATTTATCGGCCCTGCCAAAAGCGTGGAAAAGTGGCTAAGCTATGGTGTTCCAGCAAGTCGCTGTATTACAGTAAAACCAGGGGATAAAATCAAGATAAAAGATGTTACAATTATTGCGCTAGATAGTTTTGACCGTACCTGTCTTGTAACAGCGGATGAGGATATACGTGGAATCTGCCCAACAGATATGGATGAAAAAGCTGTAAACTACCTAATACAAACACCTGGTGGAAATATATACCACAGTGGCGACTCCCATTACAGCGTTTACTACGCCAAACATGGCAAGGACTATGATATTGATGTTGCTCTAGGTTCATATGGTGAAAAACTAATAGGTAATCAGGATAAGATGACTTCAGTAGACATTCTGCGTATGGGCGAGGCAACAAGGTGTAAGGTGGTAATACCGTTCCATTATGATGTGTGGAGCAACTTTAAGGCAGACCCGGCCGAAATCCTAATGCTGTATGACTTTAAAAAATACACCCTACAATGCCAGTTTGAACCATTCATTTGGGATGTTGGTGGTTGCTTTGTTTACCCAGCGGACAAGAGCAAGCGTCAGTACCATTACCGCCGTGGGTTTGAGGACTGCTTTACCGAGGAACCAAATGTACCATTCAGGTCAATCCTTTAGATTTCAACAATAAAATGGTATACTAGTAGAATAATTATACAAGGAGTGATGGGCTTGTTAGATGAACTAATTCAAAAAGGCAGATATTGCTTTTGCGACAGTTTTGCAACATGGGAAGAATCAGTAGTAGCCTCTTGCCAACCACTAGTACAAGAGGGTGTTTGCGACGAAAAATATGCCCAAAGTATTATCAAATGTGTAGAAAAGTACGGAATATACATAGTTATTATGCCCAATATTGCTTTACCACATGCCCAGGAGGGTGCCCAAGGTGTTTACGAAACTGCAATATCTTTCATGAAGGTTTCCACCCCTGTAAAGTTTGACCTTAATGATAGGGAAAAAGATGCAACTATATTTTTCACCCTAGCCTCAGTAAACCATGACAAACACCTGCAAAACATGACTGCACTATGTAAACTATTAATGGATGAGGAAATTGTGGAACTGTTAATGGCTGCCAAAGATGTGAGCGATTTAGTTAATATATCCACCCTACTTAAATCTAAGTAATAGCAGTATAACCTCAGTATATAAAAAACATGTTATAAATACTACAAGTAATTTGAGGAGGTAAGGTAATGGAAATTCTAGTAGCAGCGTAGGAATTTTTTGCAAAAAATATTCTTACAAAACCACAATATTTTATTGGTCTTTTGGTGTTTATTGGGTATATTCTTCTAAAGCGTCCAATCTATGATGCTTTTGCAGGTTTTATTAAGGCAACAGTTGGTTATATGATTCTTTCCGTTGGTTCGGGTGGACTGGTTACAAACTTCCGTCCAGTTTTGGTAGGGCTCAAGGAACGCTTTAACCTAGATGCAATGGTTATTGACCCTTACTTTGGACAAAATGCTGTTGACGCAGGGCTAAAGGTTGAACATGCAGGACGTAGCTTTTCCCTTGTAATGATGCTACTTTTAATCGGATTTTTGTTCAACCTAGTACTGGTTAAGTTTAAGAATATTACCAAGATACGTTCCGTTTTCACTACAGGACATGTACAAATGCAGCAGGCAGCAATTGCGTTCTGGCTAATACTTTTCTGCTTCCCGCAACTTGGTGACCCACAAATCCTTGTAATCATGGGGCTAATTCTAGGACTATATTGGGCAGTGGGTAGTAACCTAACAGTAGAAATTTCACAGGACCTTACAGAGGGTGCAGGATTTTGCGTTGCCCACCAGCAGATGTTTGGGCTTGCACTGTTTTCAAAACTTTCCAGCAAGATGAAGTCGGAAAACAGCAAACGCCTAGAAGATATTAAGCTACCAGGATTCCTTTCAATCTTCAATGAAAATATGGTAGCCACATCAATACTTATGAGCATTTTCTTTGGTGCAATTTTTGCAATACTGGGCAAAGATTATTTTGTTACAAAGGAACTTATTAAAGCAGGCGATTCTTTTGTATTCTATGCACTGGGTAACTGCCTAAACTTTGCAGTTTACCTTGCAATACTCCAACTAGGTGTAAGGACATTTGTAACGGAGCTTACACAGTCCTTCCAAGGTATCTCAAACAGCTTTCTCCCTGGTGCAGTACCCGGTATCGACTGTGCAGCAGTATACGGTTTCGGCTCACCTAATGCAGTAACTATAGGATTCTTGTTTGGTGCACTTGGTCAATTCCTAGCAATAATAGCACTAATTGTACTCAAAGCTCCAACTCTTGTAATCGCTGGCTTTGTACCAGTATTCTTTGACAATGCAACAATAGCGGTGTATGCTAACAACCGTGGCGGAATCAAGGCAGCAATGTTAATGCCATTCCTAGCAGGACTAACACAGGTATTTGGTTCAGCAGCTATTGCCAGCTGGGTAGGTCTATCAACTTATGGTGGATACATAGGAATGTTTGACTGGGCGACAGTATGGTAATTCTTTACAGTACTTATGAAGTTTGGTGGTTACTTTGGCGTTGCAGCTATTGTAATTATCCTAGTAGCAATTCCCCAGCTACAGTACCGCTCACACCCCGAAACATACTTTATGATTACGGAAGACTACGACAAGTATGTAGAGGTTAAGAAGGCAAAGGAAACAGTTAAATCTAAATCGTAATACTAGACGTATTATTATAATTTGAATGGGGGATTTTTTAAACTATGAAGGGCAACTTAAAAATTCTGGTATCCTGTGCCAATGGTGCAGGAACAAACCTTATGATGAAGATGATGGTTGAACGTGTAATCAAGCAGCAAAACCTACAGGTAGCAAAGATACATCACTGCCCACTTTCGGAGGGTAAAAGCGCTGCATCCCAGTATGATATTGTGTTTTGTCCACTAAACTTTGCAGCAATGTTTGACAATGCAAAGGAGAAGGGCACAGTTATAATCGGTATGCGCAATGTTCTCTCCGATAAGGAAGCGGTAGAGCGTCTTAAAGAAGCTGGAGTTATTGATTAGCGGGCTTTACTTTTATAATTCCTAAATGTTTACCACTATGAAAGTTGACCTGCTTGTGTTTAGTGGGTCAACTTTTGTATTCTAATGCTTACTAAAAAACCAATCACATGGAATAGACATAAAACCTACTATTAAAATAGCATAAAAATGAAAGGCAGGAGCAAAATGAAATTTAATAAAATACACCTAGATACAATGGAACGTTGTTACAGTGCAGCATATATGAAGGTTAATGGCGAAGATAATATTTTTTTGGCAAGCGAAGCAATTGGTGGCAGCTGTTTTGCATATTCGGGCACCAACTTTGAACATAAGCAGACTGTTTGGGACTCTGCTGGCGGTACAATGAGCATTGTGCCAATTCCAGGCAGGACAAATGAGCTTTTAGCAACACAGAAGTTTTACCCCGGTTTCCAGTCGCAGGAGTCCAAGGTTGTTTGGGGCAGGTTTATTGATAATAGCTGGGTAGTTGTGGATTTCCTTAGCATTCCATTTTTACACCGCTTTGACCTTTTTCAGGTTGAGGATAAGGTTCACTTTATTGGCACAGCTTTGAAAAACCACAAAAATGAAAGGCAGGAGCAAAATGAAATTTAATAAAATACACCTAGATACAATGGAACGTTGTTACAGTGCAGCATATATGAAGGTTAATGGGGAAGATAATATTTTTTTGGCAAGCGAAACAATTGGTGGCAGCTGTTTTGCATATTCGGGTGCCAACTTTGAACATAAGCAGACTGTTTGGGACTCTGCTGGCGGTACAATGAGCATTGTGCCAATTCCAGGCAGGACAAATGAGTTCCTAGCAACACAGAAGTTTTACCCCGGTTTCCAGTCGCAGGATTCCAAGGTAGTTTGGGGCAGGTTTATTGATAATAGCTGGGTAGTTGTGGATTTTATTAGCATTCCATTTTTACACCGTTTCGACCTTTTTCAGGTAGATGGTACAGTTCACTTTATTGGTGCGGTACTGTGTGGCTCCAAAAAGGACAGGGAAGATTGGAGCGACCCAGGCTTTGTAGTGGCAGGTGTTTTACCTGACAACCTTACCCAACCAATGGAAATACACAAGATTAAAAGCGAACTAGTAAAAAATCATGGTTACTGGAAGGGCATGTTTGATGGTAAGGAGTGTGCATACATATCAGCAGAGCAGGGACTGTTTACCTTTACCCCACCCCCCAAAGGCTCACAAAATTGGCAGATAAAACAGATAATGGACACACCAATAAGCGACATTGCAGTATTTGACTTGGATGGTGACGGCGAACAGGAAATTATAAGTATTGAACCATTCCACGGGGACAAGGTGAACATCTACAAAATGATAGATAATGCATACAAAGTGGTATATACTTACCCAACACCAATTGCATTTGCCCATGCCATTTGGGCAGGGGAACTGGGGGGCAAACCAGCAGCACTGTGCGGAATACGCCGTATGGATGGTGAACTTTTTGTAGTAGAGTATGACAAGGTAGGGCAGTGCTATGTAGAAACAGTAGTAGAAAAGGGTGTAGGTACTGCCAATGTCACCGTTTTAAACCAAAAGGGCAGGGATATAATTATAGCAGCCAACCATACAAAAAATGAAGCAGCCATCTATATAGTGGAAAAATAGACAGATACAACAGCTTTAAAAGGGGGAAAAGTAAATGTTTGAACAGTTAAGAAAGGAAGTTTTGGAGGCAAACTTAATGTTGCCCAAATATAATATGGTTACCTTTACATGGGGCAATGTTTCAGCTATTGACCGTGTAAATGGTGTTGTAGCAATTAAACCAAGTGGAATTGATTACGAAAAACTTACCGTATCAGATATTGTAGTTGTTGACTTGGATGGCAATAATGTTTATGGTAAACTGCATCCCAGCTCCGACCTAGCAACACATCTACACCTATATAAAAAATGGGAGGGTATAAGTGGTGTAGTACATACACACTCACGTTGGGCAACCACTTTTGCACAGGCAGGGCGAGCAATTCCACCATATGGAACAACCCATGCGGACTATTTTTATGGGGAGATTCCATGTACACCACAAATGAGCACACAGGAGATAAAGGAGAATTACGAACAAAACACAGGCGAGGTAATTACACGCTGCTTTGAACATCTCCATCTTAACCCTAATTCTATACCAGGTGTACTAGTAAATGGACATGGCCCCTTTGCATGGGGTACTGGTGCACAGGATGCAGTGCATAATGCAGTTGTTATGGAAGAGTGTGCATTTATGGCATATGGAACAATAATGCTAAATGATGGACGGTTACTACCAATTTCACACAATCTTTTGGATAAGCACTACCTAAGAAAACATGGTGCAAATGCATATTATGGACAGGGGGCAAAATAATGCACCCATACTTGTTAGGCATATACGAAAAAGCATTACCAAGTCAGCTCACATGGGAAGAAAAACTAGACACTGCAAAAGAACTAGGTTTTGACTATATTGAAATAAGTATTGACGAAACCGACGAAAAACTTGCAAGGTTAGACTGGGATACAAAAACAAGGAATGAGATGGTTTTGCTCATAAGGCAAAAGGGTATAGGGATTAAATCTGTCTGCCTTAGCGGGCAGCGCCGCTTTCCGATGGGTAGCAAGGACGATGTTATACATAGCCGCTCCA
Source organism: Drusus annulatus (assembly GCA_022651775.1). Taxonomy (NCBI): domain Eukaryota; kingdom Metazoa; phylum Arthropoda; class Insecta; order Trichoptera; family Limnephilidae; genus Drusus; species Drusus annulatus. Next base: position 36,588 of record JAGWCC010001190.1, on the reverse strand, counting down.
TGGAAATTATAGAAAAAGCAATTATACTTGCTAGCGACCTAGGTGCAAGGATTGTTCAGCTGGTAGGTTACGATGTTTACTATGAACCAAGTGATAAAGAGACAGAAGCGCGATTTTTTGCTGGGCTAGCAAGGGCTACCCAAATTGCGGCAAAGTATGGTGTAATACTAGGTTTTGAAACTATGGAGGCAACCCTCAACCCTTTTATGGATAGTGTTACCAAGGCAATGCATTATGTGCAACGTATTAACAGCCCATACTTAGGAATATATCCAGATATTGGAAACCTAACTAATTCCGCACTAGCACACTCACACAACTTTGCATCTGACCTTGAACAGGGTAGCGGACACATTGTTGCAGCACATATCAAGGAAACGATACCAGGTGTATACCGTGAGGTTGAGTTTGGCACAGGTCACACAAGGTACAAGGAAGGTTTGACCATTCTAATAAAAATGGGAGTTAGAATGTTTGTGGCAGAATGTTGGTATACTGGTGATGCGAATTGGAAGCAAAAATTAAAATCCGCAGCTAACTTTTTGCGGTGCAAGGTTGAGGAGGTACTATAGGAATTCAAAACTCTTGACAAATTAGGTTGGTAAAGGTATAGTATTTACATACAGCATGGCAACTATGTGGAATAATATTCGACACATTACAATATGTATCTAAGCTGGTTACATGACCTTAAATATGATAATTATTATACAATGAGAGAGGTATAAAGTAGTCCAAAGTGTCCCGAAAAGTTCACTTTTAGGTACCCAATAGTTATAAATAAATACCTTTAGGGTAACTTTTAGTTCATTTTGAAGAATTTCAGGTACACTTTGGTAAATGTGAGTAAAAATTCAAAAAATATAAAATGACACTATAATTGGGTTTGAGCGATATCTTGGGTAAGAAATATACTATAGATTTTCAAAAAACATCAAGTTTTTTCAGAAAAAACACGGTATTTTCATGAATTTTAGGGGTAAAAAACACTTTTTTTACCCCTAAAATAAGGTAAATTTTGGCATAAAATACGCAAATAACCAGAAAATGCTTAAAGATATATCTACGTTTTTCACAATAATTCACTATTAAAATCAAAAAAAGTTGGTGCATAATTAATGAAGGTTAAGAAAGAAATTGTAGATATAAGGCGGGACGAGATTTTGAAACTGCTTGTAAATGCAGGCACAGCAACGGTTGACAAGCTTTCGGAACAGTTCAATACCACCCAGTCTACAATTAGGCGTGACCTACAAATCCTGGAAGAGCAGGGCCAGGTAAAGAAGTTTTATGGCGGGGTCTCTGTTTCCCAAAACAGCCCAATCCTGCGTACCAACCAACTCCAAAAGCACAAAGAAGCCATTGCCTACGCTGCGTCCCAGTTTGTAGATGATGGCGATTCAATATTCATCAATACTAGCTCCACAGCACTACTTATTTTAAGGTATATTAAGAACAAGCGCATAACAGTAATTACCAATAATGGGAAAGCTTTGTTTGAAGATTTTGACCCGCTAATTTCGGTAGTATTGACTGGAGGCGAGCTTAGAAACCCGAAAGAGTCCATGACAGGCGAGTTTGCAGTGCAAAACCTAATGCGAGTTACAGCGGATAAAGCGTTTCTTGGGTGCAGTGGAATACATGAGGAGGCAGGTCTTACTACCGCAGTACTTGGGGAGGTTGCTATAAATGAGCTTATGCTGTCACGCTGTAATTCTAAAGCATATGTGTTGGCGGATTACACCAAAATAGCCCAAACATCCAACTTTATTAGTGGTGATACCGACAAAATACACTGCTTAATAACCGATGAAATAGCAGGAGAAAAACACCTTCAATTGATAGAAAAAAAGGGGATAAAGGTGATTAGGTCAAAGTTAAGAGAGTGAAAACGGGAAAAACCTTTGAAAATATAACATACTAGCCTAAATTTGATATTGGTGCTAGTGTGTTTTTCTTTGTTTTATGGTGCAAAACAGTTGTTACGCTCAAAATATCCAAATATTTACAGTTAAAAAAGGTGATTTTTCTTTTAATTTCATGAAAAAAGCGCTATTTTTGCGTAAATTCTTGATGTTTTTCCAAAATTTAATTAGCAATTATCGGTCAAATACTAGTGGTTAATCCACTAATAGAGTCATATATAAGAAAATTAGTTATTACTCATCATGATTAAAAAGTACACTAAAATACCCAAAAGTGCTCAAAATTTTACTAAAATCATCTAAAAGGTGTGAAAGTTACACTTTTAAACACCCATAATGGGAGCATTTTGTCCCATTTAGAATGCAACAATTATATTATAAATATCAAAACTAAATATATAAATTTGAATAAGATATATTTATAATATTTAAAATAACAAGTCAAGCTACAAAATTGTTATTTAGATAATAGCTTTAGTAGATTGTTTTATTATAGTTTATGGTGTATAATTACAATAAATATTAAACATAAAAATAAGTGGGAGTGGTAAACTGTGATTAAATACAACAAAATTATTTGCCTGATTGTTGTAACTGTGATGTTAAACAGCTGTGCACCAAATATTAATATAGGGAGGTCGGAAAACATTGTTCAACCTGAATTACAAAGCACTAGTTATTTAATCAAACGAATTGACTCGCAGCAAAGAATTGATTCCCCTATAGCAGAGCTAGTTATTCCTAATAGAATAACTGTGTACAAAATAAATGAAACTACAGAGATTTTTGAGCCATATATTGTGCTAGTGGAAGGGGCCCAGCCAACGCTTCTTGATATTGTGGTTTTGGTGGAACAGGAGCTTGGGGTTACTATTCCAGTTGTTAGTATCACCCAAGACTGTGACCTAATAACAATAACTTTTGATGACAGTTTTAAAAAGCAATACACCTATGCAAAAACCAAACAAATCCTTGGCTCAATAACATTATCAATAGAACACAACATAATGCTTTATACTAATATTTGGTACAAAACGGATGACATATTGGGCACATTGGGTGGTGATTATTATGAGCGTCATCTCCTAAAACTTATTAATGGTACACCAGAAGAGTTTGATTCCATACGTGCCAAAATACCATACCTAGGTATGGCAGAATACCCATTAAAGCAAGAAAATATTATTATTGAAACCGATGAAATAGGGAGAAAGCTTACAGAGTACTTGGAGAGGATACCACTTATAAAAAGCGACATATCATCAATATCAGAAGTTGATGATGGGGCAATATTAGAAACTCTAATCTACTCAACCCAACAATGTAGCTATTACTACTCTGGTGATTCAGAGGGTATGTTTGGCGATTCTCAGTATTGCCCAGAATTAAGAGTAATGAGGTATGCACTAAAAGAAGATGAGGAATATCGTGGTGATAGTTCATTTTGGTTAAAGGAACACATAAATCAAACTGGAAGATTGTTATATGGTGATGATTTTGTATTTGAACATGTGAAAAGAGATTATTTCACATACTTTGAAAGGCTTGGATTGTATGTAATATCAGTGGGAGATGTTCATAGATATCCATTGCCTATAATTCTAGGCTATGAGGACTTGGGGGATAGTTATAGGATTGAGATGGTTTATGTTATGTATGGTATAGGGGGATATTACGACCCAGATGTGGAGAATGCTGGTGAACCTATAGGTTGGTTTTACGATTCAGATAGTATAGTTGAGCTTGAACGTTTAGAAAAGGAAGTAGCGAACTACATCCAGACAAAGTCCCGCCGCAGGGAAATTATCTTGAGAAAAGAGGACGATGGTAGGGTTGTTTTTGTAAGCCATAAGTATTTGTAGTTGTTGGTTGAATTGAAAGGCAGGGTTACTTTCTAAACTTTCGAAAACTTTTTTCTTGCACTTTTAAACTTTTGCTGTTATAATTATTAGTAGTTGCAGTAAAAAATTACTGTTATACAACGAAATAATTAACTGGAGGACTATAAAAATGAAAAAAGTAGTAAACACAAAAAATGCACCAGGTGCAATTGAGTCATATTCGCAAGCTATTATTGCTGGAAACTTGGTTTTCACATCCGGACAGATTCCAGTAGACCCAGCAACTGGGTTGGTAGCTGCTGATATAAAATCTCAAGCAAAACAGTCCTTGGACAATGTTAATGCTATACTAAAAGAAGCAGGCACAAGTATGGATAATGCAGTAAAACTAACTGTGTTTCTTGCAGATATGAACGACTTTGTTGCTGTAAATGAAGTGTACGCAACATACTTTAATGGGGATTTTCCAGCACGTAGCGCTGTTCAGGTTGCACGTCTACCAAAAGATGTAGGTATTGAAATTGAATGTATCGCTGTAATTATTTAGTTTTAAAAAAAGGGTGTAAGTTTAACTTGCATCCTTTAGTTATTTTGGGCTTGCTTAATAGACTATACTTGTGGTAAAATGAAGTATAGTTCTAATTTGTGTTACAACATTATACATTAATAATTGAATTTGAATAGGTTAAGTATATCAGCACAAACTAAAGGAGGTTCAAGATGATTTACGAATCAGGGGAAAACTATTTGGAAACCATACTAATATTACAAGAAAAGCAGGGGCATGTACGTTCTATAGATATTTCAAATGAACTAGGTTTTAGCAAGCCTAGCATAAGTCGCGCAATGACAGTTTTAAAAACATCAGGTTATATCACAATTGATACATCTGGGTTTATTGCATTTACAGCAAAGGGCAAACAAAAGGCAGATGAGATTTATGAAAGACACCAGGTAATTGCTAAGTTTTTAAGCATAACATTGGGAATTGAACAACAGCAAGCTGAGCTGGATTCTTGTAGGATTGAACACATAATATCCAATGACACGTTTGATAAAATGCGTGATTTTGTTACTAATTCACAAAAATAAAAATTCTTATACTGAAAGTTTAGATAGTATAAAAGCTGGAAATCCCTTGCTTTTTCATGGTATTCGTGATAAAATGATGACAAGGCAATTAAAAGAAGGAGTGCATTAAAATGGCAATTAAAATTGGTATTAATGGATTTGGTAGAATCGGTAGACTAGTTTTTCGCGCAGCAATGGCACAACCAGAAAAGTATGAAGTGGTAGGGGTAAACGACCCTTTTATCGACCTTGATTACATGGTATATATGACAAAATACGACACTATTCATGGCAGGTTTCAGGGTGAGGTTGCCGCTGTAGATGGTAAGTTTATGGTAAATGGCAAAGAAGTTAAAGTTTACAGCTCAATGGAGCCAGAGGAAATTTCATGGGGTGAATGTGGGAAAACATATGTTGTTGAGTCAACTGGTGTGTTCACAACAACCGAGCAGGCTAATGCACATATTAAAGCTGGCGCAAAGAAAGTTGTTATCTCTGCACCTGCTAAGGATGCTGCAACACCAACATTCGTTATGGGTGTAAACCACAAGGATTACAGTAAAGACATGAATGTTGTTAGTAATGCATCATGTACTACTAACTGCCTTGCTCCACTAGCTAAGGTTATTAATGATAACTTTGGAATTAGTGAAGGTCTATGACTACTGTTCATGCAACCACAGCAACACAAAAACTGTTGATGGTCCATCTAACAAGGATTGGCGTGGTGGTCAGTGCAGCTGCGGGAAACATTATTCCATCATCTACTGGTGCTGCAAAAGCTTGTGCACTAGTTATACCTGCTAAAGGGTAAGCTAACTGGAATGGCATTCCGTGTTCCTACACTAAAATGTTTCAGTTGTTGACCTTTACAGTACGACTTGAAAAAAAGCTACAACTTACGAAGAAATTTGTAAGAAAGTAAAAAAGAAGGCTTCCAGAAGGCGAAATGAAGGGTATACTTGGCTACACTGAGGATTTGGTTGTATCGTCTGATTTCATTACTGAACCAAGAACCTCTGTATTTGATGCTAATGCTGGTATAATGCTTAACCCTAATTTTGTTAAGCTTGTTAGCTGGTATGATAATGAGGGGGATATTCCACTAAAGTTCTTGAGCTAATTTCACATATGAATACTGTAGATAATAAGTAATTTCAAAAAACACAAATATTTTATAGAAGGTTAATGTGATAATTCATATTAACCTTCTATTTTTTTGTAATGTATGCAATAGATTTTTGGAAAGCTATGCACATATAAGTTATACTAGCATTACAAAGTTAAACCAAAAATATAACAGGAGGTAGAGGTTATGCTCAAATTTGCAAAAACTTTGTTGACAATTATAATTGTCACAATAATGGTTGCTTCATGTTCCCCCCAAAATACCACGAATTTCTCAGAGACTGTTAGTTCAGGTGTACCAAATGATATGCAGCGCTCATCACAAACAGAATCTTTCTCCCCAGAAATGGCTGAGGGTAAACAAATGGAGATTGGTGCAGGGGCGTTAACCAATGTAAACAGCGGTGCACAAACCGAATCTCCAACCATACCAGGCATTCCCTATATGGCAGACAGAAAACTTATTTATACCATGAATATACAAATGCAAACCAAAAACTACACAGAAACTACAACTAATATAGTAGCCTTGATTACGGAAACGGGAGGATACATTCAGTTTGAGGAGCAGATAGGCAACCCTATGTCAACCACAGGGGAAACAACACGCTATGCAAAATATACATTACGTATACCAACAGATAAACTAGACTTATTTATTGAAAAATCATCTGTAATGGGTAATGTAATATCCTTGAGTAAAAATGTAGATGACATTACAAACATTTACAGCGATACAACACGCTACCTAGCAACGCTAAAGGTGCGTGAGGAGAGGCTGATTGAGCTACTGTCAAAGTCAGCAAACCTAAGCGACCTATTTGCCATAGAGCAGGAACTGGCCACCGTACGTTACGAGATTGAGGGGTACGAGCAAAAGCTAACAGGTATGGATAATGATGTAGCATACTCGACAATTAACTTAAGTGTTCGGGAAACAACCATTTACAAATCCCTGCCACAAAAAGATAGCTTTATTGACCGTATAGGTTTTGCATTTTCTGGTGCATGGGTAGACACAGCATACTTTTTGGAGGAGCTTGTAATATCAATTGTTGGCTCAATTCCAATGTTACTATTTATAGGTTTTTTGGTTGGAATATCCTTTATAATATACAAAAGAAGTAGGCGTGCCAAACAGCCAAAGATAGTAACAGAGGTAAAAACTGTACAGGAAAATATTAAAGAATAAAAGAAGAAGAGATTAAGCTACTGCTTAATCTCTTCTTCTTTTATGGCAGGTTTGTATTGGGAGAATATTAGCCCTACCACAGTTAAAATGGCACCCAGACCACCAGTTAAGGTGATTGGTTCGTGTAAAAATAAGGCAGCGGAGATAATTGTGATTGCTGGAATAACATACAAAAAGGTGGAAGTTTTAACTGGTCCTAGCACTTTTACGCCAAAGTTCCATGCAATGAAACAGTAGGCAGATGCACCAATGCCAAGGTATAGAACGCTAGCAAGTACCTTAACATCACTAAAAGCCACAAAATCAATACTAAAACCAAAGAATAAGCTGTAGATAATTAGGAAGATTAAACCATAGAAAATAACCCGCTTGGTAAATAGGATTAGGGGATAGTTTCGACGTGACATAACTTTAAGCATAATGGCATAAAGTGAGGCAGTAAGTGCGGACATTAACGCCAAAATATCGCCCAGTGGGTTAAACTGGAGAAGGAATGAACCGTTAAATATTACAAGTGCAATGCCAACAATACCTATTATAAACCCAATAATAAAGCGTGGAGTTAATGTTTTTTCTTTAAATATAAAATGGCTAATGATGGCTGTATAGATTGGAGCGGATGACAATATAATCCCAACATTAGAGGATAGGGTGTACACTACAGCAGTGTTTTCAAGAAGATAATAAAGCGTTATGCCCAAAAACCCGCACAAAGCAATGAGCAGTTCCTCCTTTATACCGCCATCATGGTGCAATATTTTTGGTGATATTATTAGCAGGATTACATAAGCAATTACAAACCTTAAAATCAGAATTTCAACAGGTGAAAACACCATAAGCAGTATTTTGGTAGCAACTAGTGTAGTGCCCCATATTAGCACATTCAACATTACCAACAAGCGTGCTAATCGTTCCTTATTTTTTATCATTTTTTCCTCCAATATATTGTTCTCAATGCAAATTTATGCTATACTGATGCTGTTAAGTAAATGGTGTTGATGAAATGTCATAGTAAATATAAAGGAGTGGATTTTAGTGGATAAGTTGTCCAGCGTAATTCAAAAGCGTATTGACCGAACTGTAGCAGCACTTAGGAAAAATAGGATGGATGCAAGGTTTATACCAAACCGTGAAGAGTTGATGGAAACCCTAAAGGAGCTAACAGTTGAGGGTAGCACAGTGTCAAATGGTGGCTCAAAAACACTTAGCCAGCTGGGGGTAATATCCTTTTTTGAGGATGGGAATTACAACTTTTTACCACACCCAAAACCGGGTAGCGACGACTCGATATTAAAGCAAAGTTTTCTTTGTGATACATACTTGTTGGGTACCAATGCAATAACCGAATCAGGTGAGCTGTACAATGTTGATGGGAGGGGCAACCGCGTAGCAGCAATGATTTACAGATAAGATAGCGTTATCATTATAGCAGGTTACAACAAAATTGTAAAGGACTTGAAGGAAGCTGAGCAAAGAGTCCGCGAAACTGCCGCACCAATGAATGTTGAACGACTAAGAATATTGGAGACTGGCTGTGCACACAAGGGCTGCTGTACCGACTGCAAGGGCGAATCAAGAATATGCTGTTCATATGTTACATTGGCACATCAGCGTATTGTAAACCGCATAAAAGTACTGATACTACCTGAACAACTTGGATTTTAATCTTTAAAATAGCTAAATTAACAACTTATTTATTCCTAAATTAGGGAATAGGTAAGTTGTTTTTATATACCACAAAATAAAAAGTACATTATTTTAAAAAATACCTTGACAGGCGAGGTATGTTGTGTTATAGTAAGTGTAGAAAGTAGGTGAACAAAATTGTCCATAACTTCCGATGTAATTCATGGGCATACTGAAACTATAATACTTGCACATTTAATTGATAGTGACAGCTACGGTTACCAGATTAATAAATCCATTCAGGCAAAGACTGAAATGCAGTATGAACTTAAAGAGGCGACCCTATACACAGCATTTAGACGTTTGGAGGATGCAGGCTGCATTATATCATATTGGGGCGACCAAGCAACAGGCGCACGGCGAAGATACTATAAAATAACAAACCTTGGCAAGGAAGTTCTAGTACAAAACAAGCAGGACTGGGAAATTTCTAAACAGCTTATTGATAAATTAATTGGGTAGGGTGAAATATTATGTTAAACAAAATAAAAGTGCATGTAGACAACTTATTTGTGGGTACACATAAAAACGTTGCAACACGGGAGCTACAACAGGAACTGACGTCAAACTTGCAAGAGCGTTTCAATGACCTAGTTGCAGAGGGTAAGGATGAAGACACAGCATTTGTTACTGTTATATCTGGCATTGGTGATATTGACGAACTTATTGGTAGCGTTAACCAAAGCGATGTTTTAAGCAATAATGAGATACAAAAGCAGCGAAACAAATCAGCCATCCTAGTTGCATCAGCGGTTGTGCTCTATATTATAAGCATTATTTTCCCCATTATCTTTGAAATGTTTACTACATCTGACATTGGGGCAGTATTTATGTTTATTTGTATTGCAATTGCTACAGGAATACTAGTATATAACCACCAGAGTCAACCAAAGTACAATAAGGTGGATGAAAGTGTTGTTGAAGAGTTTAAAGAATGGACATCACAAAAATCCAGAAAAAGCTCAGCCATTAAACTAATTAATACTATTATTTGGCTGGTGGTAACCCTAATATTTTTTATCTTAGGTATGAATTTTGGACAGTTCCATACAGCGTGGTTAGTGTTTATAGTAGCTGTAATTGCAAACTTAATTGTAAAGTTGGTCTCCATACTAATTGATATTAAATAGGAGTGGATATATTTTGAAAAAAATTATTATTATACTTATTTCTATATTGGCTTTTTCAGGTATATTTTTTAGCTACCTTTTAATATCAGGGTTAAGCTTATACTCCGAAAGTACTATTGGTAGTAGTAGTATCGTTTTTGAGGAGAGTATGCCAATAGATAATATAGTACAGATTGATGTTGACCTAAGCTCTGACACGGTTAATATATTTTCAACCAGTGAAAGCGAACTTAAAGTTATACAACATGGTTCAAACTTAAGAGATTCCGACATAGTAACTGTTCAGGTTATAAATAACAGTATAGTTATAAGCAAAAAGCCAAGAATAGGCATTAATTTTGGATTCATTAACAACCGTAGCTATGTAGATGTTTATATTCCCCAAAGTTTTGATAAAAGCCTACTAATCGATATGAGTTCTGGGCTAGTTAATGTAAATGATGAGATGGCAATAAACCGTCTATTAATCGACATTAGCTCGGGTACAGTTAATGTGAATAATGATATGGCACTGGATAACCTTGATATTGAACTTTCCTCAGGCAACATTAATTTGAACCAAAACATTACAGCCAAGTTAACAAAAGTAGATGTTAGTTCAGGCAACATTAAAATATCATCCTTAAATACTGAGCAGATTCAGCTAGAGCTTTCCAGTGGTGTTGTTAATATACAAGAGTTTTCTGGTTCTGGTAAGTTGGATGCCTCATCTGGAACGATAAATATTAAAAAGGCAACAATAATTAACACCTTGGATTGTGGCATGAGTTCTGGAATTATAAATATAGAGATGAATAAGGACTGTAGTTTTGAATTTGATGGTTCAAAATCCGCAGGGACAATTAACACTTTCTTTAAGTTGAGCTATGACGAGTATATGGGGAAAAAAGCTACTGGAAGTGTGGGAAGTCAACCATTTGTACAATTAAATGTAGACGTAACATCGGGCACTTTTAACATTACACAGAGTGAAAATTAATATCACAAAAAATGAGCAGGTTCATACTACTAAATGTAGTGTGAACCTGCTCATTTTTTGCTATAGTATTAGTTACTGGAAAAAGCTATACAACATCATAACCCTGTTCTTCAATGGCATCTTTAAATGCATCATCGCCATTTGCACCATCATGCATTATCGTAACCGTTTTATCCTCCAAATTCACATCTACACTGGACACTCCTGTTAAAGCTAAAACTGCATCTGAAACGCTTTTTACACAGTGTTGGCATGACATACCCTCAACACTTAAAACTGTTTTCTTCATAATATTTTCCTCCATTTTTTAAAAAATAATTCTTAGGCAGGGTAGCCGTGTTTAGACTATATTCCAACCACTTGCACCTACCTATCTGGTTTAAACCTTGTTAAACGTAGCGCATTAGATAGCACCGAAACCGAGCTAAGTGACATGGCGGCAGCAGCCAGAATTGGGTTAAGTAGTGGGCCTCCAAAAAGATACAAAACACCAGCAGCTACAGGAATACCCGCCACGTTGTAAGCAAATGCCCAAAACAAATTTTGCTTGATGTTCCTAATGGTTGACTTAGAAAGCTGGATTGCAGTTTGAACATCCATCAAGTCGCTACGCATAAGGACAATATCGGCGGACTCCATAGCAACATCAGTACCCGAGCCAATTGCGATTCCGATATCCGCAATAGCAAGTGCTGGAGCGTCGTTTATACCATCACCAACCATTGCAACCTTTTTACCCTGTGCTTGTAGTTTTTTTACCTCATCTGCCTTATCCCCTGGTAAAACTTCGGACAAAACATTGGTTATGCCAAGCTGTTTTGCAATTGCTAGGGCAGTAATTTTGTTGTCACCTGTTATCATTGCTACTTCAATTCCCATTGAACAAAGCTTGTATATGGCGGCTGCACTGCTGGGTTTAACAGTATCTGCCACAGCAATTATTCCGCTTATTTTATGGTCAATAGCAACAAACATAGGCGTTTTACCTTGACTAGCTAGTGTATCAGCAACTTCACCAAAGTTTAAAAGCTCAATCTTTTCATCATTCATAAGCCGCAAGTTTCCAACCAGCACTTGCATATCATTCACAATAACAAAAATGCCCTTGCCAGTTAATGCCTCAAAGCTAGTAGGTTTAAGCAGCTCTAGGTTTTCATCTTGCGCCCTTAAAACAATTGCCTCACCAAGGGGGTGCTCCGACGATTTTTCTGCTGATGCGGTTATTTGTAGCAGAAACTTTTCCTCCACACCATCTGCCACCAGTATATCAGTAACTTGGGGTTTGCCCTCGGTTAATGTTCCAGTTTTATCAAAAACTATAGTGTCAATTTTGTGTGCTGTTTCAAGTGCTTCACCACCCTTAATTAGTATACCATACTGCGCACCCTTGCCAGTGCCAACCATAATAGCGGTAGGTGTAGCCAACCCCAATGCACACGGACAAGCTATTACTAACACTGCAATAAATATAGTTAGAGAAAATTCTAAATCCCTTGTGGCAATAAACCATGCGATAAAGGCTACAGTAGCAATAACAAAAACCACAGGAACAAAGATTGAGGATACAATATCCGCCATCTTTGCAATAGGAGCCTTGGAACCCTGTGCATCCTCAACCAGCTTAACAATCTGTGCAAGTGCTGTATCTGCACCAATCTTGGTTGTTTTGAACTGAATTGTTCCGTTTTTATTTATGCTAGCAGCATATACTTTATCACCAAGTTTTTTGTTAACGGGCATACTTTCACCAGTTAGCATTGACTCATCAATTGCGGTTGTTCCACTAATTACCTCGCCGTCTACGGGGATTTTGGAGCCAGGCTTAACAACAATAATATCCCCAATGTCAACATCTTCAATGGCTTTTTCAACCTCAACACCATCAATAACAACTGTTGCCATCTTGGGTGCCAGACCCATGAGTTTCTTTATTGCTTCCGAGGTTTTACCCTTGGACACTGCCTCCAGCGACTTACCAAGTAGGATAAGGGTTATTATTACACCAGCAGATTCAAAGTATAAACCATTCATAGCAGCTGCCATATCACCCTTAGCAATCTTGGTAAGTGAGTATAGGCTGAACAGCACAGTGGAAGATGTTCCAGTAGCAATAAGGCTATCCATATTTGGACTACCTAACCATATTGCACGGAAACCAACCTTATAAAACCTGTTTCCAGCGATTAGTATAGGAATAGTTAGAATTAACTGAATTAATCCAAAATTCATTGGATTGTGCATACTGTCAATAATTTCGGGAAGGGGGAGCTTTAACCACTCAATCATTGAGCCCATGGAAATGTACAAAAGTGGGATAGAAAATACTATAGAGATTAAAAATTTAGTCCAAAGGGTTTTAATTTCCTTGTCCTTCCTTGCCTTATCGTCGTCAATGGTTGAAACATTATGCCTAATTTCTGATAAGTCGTAGCCCGCCTTTTTTACTACAACCCTAAATGCATCCACATTAGTTTTGGAACTGTCATAGTCGACAGTAAGCTTTTCCGTAGCAAAATTAACACTAGCACTGTTTACACCATCTATTTTCGCAATAATTTTTTCCACATGTGCGGCACAAGCAGCACAGGTCATCCCAACTATCTTAAAGGTGTTCTTGTCAACCGTTTCCACATTGTCCTTGATCTTATACCCCAGTTTTTCCACCTTTAAAATAACATCGTTGGCAGAAGCTTTGCTCGGGTCAAATGTTAGGGTCATTTTTTCGGTAGCCAAGTTGACGTTAACCTTTTCAACGCCATCCATCTTGGATATTACTTTTTCTATTCGTGCAGAACAAGCGGCACAGGTCATTCCTTGCACACCATAGGTTTTATTTTCCAATTTATCACTCCTCCTACTTAGAAAGTTTGTCAATTATAGATATAATTTCATCAAGTTTTTCCTGCCCATCACCATTTTCAAAAGAATACTTAACGCAAGCATTTAGGTGTGCATGCAGTACATCTTTATTAATATTCCTCAGAATGCACCCAGTTGCCAAAAGTTGGTTAGATACATCAATACAATACCGGTCACTTTCAACCATCTTAATTAATCCATCAAGCTGCCCACTTGCAATTTTTAAACGTTTCAGGACACTAGCCTTATCAGCGACCATAATATCTTCCTTTCAATGTTAGACTACAATACCCCCAGTGGGGTATATTCACAGTATAAACCTTAAAAGAAACTTTGTCAAGTATTATTATTCCATTTTGTGTTTAAAAAAGTAGATGTTTAAAAGTAAAAAACTACCCCTCATAAATTAATACAAAGGGTAGCTTTAAAAAATATTTGGTCATATTTAAAAGGTAAATCGGAATTGTTAGGTGGAACTATTGTTTAATTAAGCTAAGATTAGTATCATAGTCACCAGTAGGGTTGTAGTAAAGGTGATTTTTAACATTACTTTCCGCAGAGGCACGATACTGCTCATTTATTTCAACCGATGTGTATGGAATGCTGCCAGCGGCGGTATAACATTGCAACACAGTGGTTACCTCAAGCTCAGAATGGTTAAGGTTAACCCCAGTTAGCATTGCCTTAACACTATCGTATGGGCTATCTAGTGGGGCGACAATTCCAGCAGAAGCACTAGGTGTGGAAACAAGCTGTACAGGCATAACGTTAAGGAAAACATTACCACGAACAAGCTCAGCAGGGGTATCACCATATTGTAATGGCATATGCCCCAAAACAGCTACACTAGGTAGCATAATGTGCACCTTTGCGTCCTTTTCAGTTAAGGATGTTCAGGCCTTATCCATAAAGGTATTTAGTGCAGCAGTGCGTGAGATACCTTCAGATTGTGGGTAACCAGCCAGGTTTAGCCCATATCCTTGTGGGAACTGCACACCATCGAAAACAATTTCAGTAACACCAAGGGAAACTGCTTCCTCCGCAATGGATATAACATAGGCGGTTGCATCAGGGTTATAGGGATTAAGCCACGGTTTACCTCCAGCATCACGTGAATTATCAATCCACATAATAACCTGCTCCCCATATTTAACCGCACTATCATACATTTTGAAAGGTGCTAGATGGCCCTTGAAAGCGTACACACGACCAACAGGAACAAGGTTTTTCTCTTTAATTTTAGCAGTTACACTGGCAAGGTCAAAAGAATTTTCCGATTGTGCCAAATTTGTAGCAACTTGTGGTAAGCTGGAACGGTAGGTAACATATCCTGTGGAATCTTTAAGCTCGAACATTACACCAGTTGCATTCATTTTAACAGCATTGTTTAGTGCAATATCAAGCAGAGCATCATCCGAAATGGTGGATGTTGGAAGGTAAACCAGTGCAGAATCCTTGACTTTGGCAGTAACCACATCACTGGAGGATGAAGAACCTGGAGTTGCTATAATTGAGTTATCGCTAACACCAATATTTGTTGCAGGCACCTTGGAACTTCCAATAATGTTGAGCAGGTTAATAATTGGGTTGTAGGCAATCCACCCAACAAAAACTAATAGCACACAGGTGAGTGCCGCTCCAAGGAATTTAAAAAGGTTGTTGAATTTAGGAGTACTATATATATTTTTTTTCCTCTTGGGTCTTCTATGTCTTGACATATTATCTGCCCCTTTTCGTTGTTTAAAATAAAAAACTAAGTTGGAAGTACACTACCTAAAAAGCCATACAAAGAAAGCGAGATAAGCCCAATTGTGAGTAGGCGAATAGGCATTCCTTTAAAACTTGGCAGAACGTTGGAAAATGTAAGCTTAACTTCAATAGAATGTATGAGAAGTGATGCGAGTATTAGACCAAGACCCGCACCCAGTGCAAATCCAATAGTGTAAAAGAACCCAACACTTTGGCGGTTTGCAGAGAAAAGTGCAACAGCATAAACAGGGTAGGTAAAGGTGCTGTCCACAAGGTAACGTGCTATACTTTCTTTGTGTTTACCACCAAACTTTTGGTTTAATAAATAGAATGATATAAATATTATGCACAAAATAATCCAAAACACACTATGACTTATATATGGGGGAATAGATTTTATGTTTTGTGATGCAGCAAATAGATTAATTAGCCGCTGTGCAACATATACAAAGGTTGAAAAAACCAGTGAAAGTATGGTAATGGTAAGTCCTGTAAACATGACATAACGGGGATAATTTTCTTCACCTGGATTTTTTTGTAGGTTAAGTGCACGTGCAAAAACAAGATTTTGAATTGTAATTGCCACAATTAGTGCAGTAAAGAATTCTGATAAGATAGTTTGAAATAAATTCGGCTCCAAAGCTCCAACATCTCCCATTTAAAGATTTTTGGTAAATTGCATATTAGCTGTCAAATAGTATTTTTAATATATGCTTATTTTATAGAATTATTTTAAAATAATTAGAGATTAGTCGGGTTCGTACCCCATACGTCGAAGCAGGCTACGCCATAAATATTTTCCGATAGCAGCCATAAAACCAAGGATAATGAAGCCGCCAAATGGTGCAACTAGACCAGAAAACACAAAGGGAAACTGCAAAGGAACACGTAGAAAGGTTCCACGACCAACTATTTCACGGATACCACCGACACTAAGGGCGATACATGCAAACCCTAAAATGTAGAAAAAAGCGGCATGAGCAGCAACCTTGACACCTTGGGGTGAATAGTTAGTGGTGAGATGAATCATAATGGAGTTGACTGCCATTAATGGGAGAAAGGAGCCAAGAGAGTCAAAAATGCTTGGCTCAATTAGCGCAATGATAAAGTAGGAGCTGGCAAGTAGTAAGGATGAAATAAGGACAAAAATCATATTGCGTGTCCAATCAACCAACTTGTCATGCAGGTAACAGGCAATAAGTGTTGTGGGGAAGGTGGAAAAAAGTAGGGCAATACATATTGCAATAGCACTACGGAAGGTGTTGGAACTAATAACAATAAAAGGTAGAGCTAATCCATAATGTAGTACACACTTGGTATGTACAAATCCATCCAGCAATGATAGTTTAGATTTAAGCTTTTCCATCAATAGCACTCCTTTTTAGTGTAAATATAATCTTTTCGCCCAACCAATCAATGGATGGAGCAATGGAATTTCCCATAAGGATTACAAAGGGCATCATTTGCTCATACCCACCAAAATGACGAGCTAACATGGCAAGCACTCCTAGGATTATACCATACAAAAGCTTGGTAAAGTCACGCTTTGGTGTTGTTACAGGGTCATTAAGTAGGAACACAGCGCTGAAAAATAGTGAGCCGGAAAAAAGTTCAAACATAATACTACGCAGTGCAGATACATCAATACGGGTAAAAACTCCAGCGATTATTGCACAGGTAAATAAAAATGAAGCACTAAGTACAGGGGTTATTGATTTGCGCATGGTCAAAAACAAGGCACAGGCAAATAAAACAGCAATGCTTCCAGCACCCATAGGTCCAGCAAGTGTACCCAGTACCATGTCACGTATACGGTAATTAGGCATACTACCAATGCTTAGTGGATATACGGTCGAGTTGAAAAGTTCCACCTGCTGCGTTATTACCATTGGAACATAGTTAATAATTTTGGGGTAAAGGAAGATTTTATCGCTAAAACATACAGTAACAAAAGCAAGCCCAGAGGCGGCAGGGTTGAAAATATTATTAGCAAACCCACCAAATGGAACCTTTGCCACAAAAATTGCGAATACACAAGCAGAAATTAAAACATAAAAGGGTACACTGGCAGGTAAAAACAGTGCAATTGTCATACCAGTAACAACCGGGCTGAGGTCTGGAAATACAAGCTTTTTGTAGCGTACAAGTGTTACAAAAAGTTCGCAAAGAACAGGTGTAACAACTGAAATAGCAATAACAACTGCTGCACGTGGACCATAAAAGATTATTCCAACAATGCAAAGAAATGAAAGTGCGATAATAACATCCGACATAACAGTATAGTTGTGCTTTCCATTATGTATGTGTGGGGCAGAAGCCGCTTTTAAAATCATTGGTTTACCTCCGAATTTTCAGTTTTCCCACTAATTAGGTGTCGCACAATTGTACCAGCAAGGTCAAGGTGTGCGGGACAAACATAGCTACACACAGCACAACCAATACAGTCGCTAGGCAAAAGGGTGGAAAGAAACTCAGGTCTATTTTTAGTTAAACACTTGTATAAAAAAGATGGATTAAGGTAAACAGGACACACTGCGGCACATTGACCACAACCTATACACTCACGTGTTTTGTAGGTTTTATCCACAAATGCAAGTACACCCCGTGAAGTGTGCGTTATTCTAACCTTTTGTGGGTCAGAGATTGACACGCCAGTCATTGGGCCACCCACCACAATACGTGTAGGCTCATCCACTAGCCCCACCTTGCCCAAAACCTGTGCAACAGTACACCCAACTGAAACCTCAATATTGGAGGCACGTCCAATACAGTTACCAGCAGCAGTAATAAAGGTGGTTGTTTGGTAGTCACCTTTGTAGATTGCCCTATAAAGGAAAACAAGTGCACCAGCACCTATTACTAGGTATGGTTTATGCTTTTCCAGCGCCAAAACCATACGGTTTTCGGCTGGGTACACACCGCCCACACGTAGCACAGGCACATCCTCAACATTCTTAGGTAGGTTAACATCAAAAGTAGAAATGTTTTTATAAACCATAATAAGGCTGGACTGGGCGGCAACGCTTATTACAGCAGCCCGCAACCCTGCCATTAGCTCATCTTTGAAGTTCAAAATAGTGCAAAGTTGACTTGATATATAAGGTTCATCATCAAGAGCATCAACAACAATAGTTTTAATATTTTGTGTGGCAGCCCGCAATAGCTTTTTTGCCAAGGGGACACCGTCACGCTCATCAATGATGTTTGCCTGCTGTGCATAATCGATTACATCCGCTGCACTAAGGGTATCAGTACTAGATATTGGTTCGCGGGTTATCTTCATTCCAGCTGTTTTTTGTAACATTAGCTGTGAAACAGGTCGTTTTAAAGCAGGCTGCTTGTATTGTTCAAGAACCACACCTTTTGGTGCAGCAAAAGGTAAAATGTTGTGAATTGGGTTCATATAATTTTGATTCCTCCCATACATATATTATTAGCGTCTAATTGTTAGCTAGTATAAAAAATTTAGTATATAAAGTTGAGGTGATAAATTTGACCTTCAAACTAATTGGCGATTATAAACTCAAAGCTACACTTAGCAAGGTGGAGTTAAGCGAGTATGACTTAACGTTTGAGCAGTTGGACTATCGCTCGGAAAAAACCAAGGATTTCCTCATTGATGTGGCAAGGATAGGGGAGCAGGAAACAGGATTTATTACACAGGACTACCGTTTAATTATTGAGGTTTATTCCAATGGAACTGGTGGCTGCGTTGTTTACTATACCACACTTATTAGTGCTACGCTGGGGCTAGGTTACAGCGAAGATGTTGAGATTGTACCACCCATTGCCATTGCTTTTTTGAACTTGGAACATGCTATACAATGTGCAAAAGGACTGTTTGAGCACTTTAACCATCGAATTTACAAAAGTAAATTGTATGATTATTATGGTAGATTTATTTTAATATTGTATGTGCTTGAAACTTCATCAAATGATGTTGCTAACTTTTGCTGCGAATTTGGTCAAATTATTGGTAAGGGCGAAATTATCGCACAAACAATTCAGGAACATGGCACAAGTGTTGTAGATGACAAGGCGGTACAAACAATTGTTGAGCAGTTGACGGTTTAAAAAAGGGGAGTGGGTGGCACAATGTTCTCCCCATAAAAACACATTTTAGATTGAGTGGGTAGCAGCCAAACGTATTGCCTCAATTGCCAAAGCATAGGAAGGTTTGCCATAAACAGCGGAACCAGCAACCAAGCAGTTGGCACCAGCACAGGCAACCAGCCCAGCAGTATCAGGGGAAATTCCACCATCAACCTGTATCAACATATTGCTTAGCCCAAGTTCGTCACATTTCTTTTTCACATCACTAATTTTGGAAAGCTGCTCATGGTTAAAGCTTTGCCCACCGGTGCCAGGTTCAACTGTCATTACTAGTACAAGGTCAAGCAGTTCAATATATGGTAAAATTTCGTTAAATGGTGTGGAAGGTTTAATTGCAAGGCCCACTTTTTTGCCACATGAACGAATTTTTTGGATAACATCTAAGGTTGAATCATCACACTCCAGGTGAAAGGTGACAATGTCCGCCCCCGCTTTTACAAAGTCATCAATGTAGCTTAAAGGGTGGGAAATCATCAAATGAACATCAAAACAAAGTGGAGTAACCGCCCGAATACAGGACACAATTGGCGCCCCCAGTGTTAGGTTGGGTACAAAATGTCCATCCATTACATCAATATGCACCATATCTGCACCAGCGGAATCAATGGCAACAACCTCGTCACCAAGTTTTGCAAAGTTGGCAGAAAGTATAGATGGGGCAATTTTAATCATATATTACTCTTCTCCTTAAAATATCAATCAGTTAATAGTTTAAAAACCATATATTCATATACAACCATTTTAAACTATTTACGCCAAAAGGTCAATACATAAGCAAAAGTAGTGCTGAATGTGAAAATTATAAGTTAAACTGCCTGCCATTTACTCGTTTAAACGGTAGGTAGTTATTGAATTTAAGTAATATGTAATGGTGTAAATTACCAATTTTTATACTAGGTTCAAAACTTCAAATACAATGAATATTAAAGTCAATCCTATCTACAAGCACTTATTGACAAGGTTATATCTACGTGATACAATGTTAAACAAAGATACACAATTTTAAGTTATGAGCAGGTAGGTTTAGGAAAAGCTATGGTGTAAATTATACTGCTCATTACTAAACTTAAAAAAGTAAAAAGGGAGAGTTGAATAATGGCAAAACTTACAATGTATGCAGCCGCAAATGCTGAGATGACTGCTAATATGCTTGCTAGTGAGATGCAAAACAGTGGGTTCACTTGTGAGCTAATTGATACAGTGCAAAGAGAGGTTGCAGGTGTTACTGTATGTGTTATGGTTTTTGAAAAGTACTACATGCGTTCATCAAACAGGGCAAGCCTAACTGTATTGGTAATGGGCGATGTACATAATGTTACAGTAGATGCAATAGGTTCTGGTGGGGGGCAAGGCGCACTATTTAGGTTTTCATTTGGTGCGGAAGAGGACTTTGTAGGAATGGTAGAACGTATACTAGCAAACAATGGGTTTAAACAAGTTGGAAATTAGACATAAAATGCAACCTAGATGCTGACCTCACCATATTTAAATAAAATAAGTATTATTAATACAAAGTAAGAATAAGACCCTGCCTAATACAGCTAAATGCATAAGCTAAAAATAGGTAGGGTTTCTTTGTGCAATTTTAATTATGTCAAATAACTTTTTTGGATAGTAAGGGGAAATTGCTATACAGGTAAATATTACAAGAATTCAGGAGTAAAAGGCAAAAGGTGGTACTAGCAAGAACTTTGGAGGGATATTTTGCGAGGGATAGTTTTATGTAAATCTCAAAGAAATATGCTATAATAAAATGTATTTGGATTATAACTTCAACTACCCTGTTTTTCAAAGATAGTTTACGTATACTATAAAACAGGCAATAAAGGCTTTTTGAAAGGTGGAGAATCAATGCGTGAAGAACCTGTAATAGTCAGTCGTGTATTAGCAGCAAAAGGGGACCCACTTGAGATTGATGCTCTAATACGTGACTATATGCCCTACATTGCGTCAGTTACCCAAAAGGTTGTGGGACATGGTGTTGAGTATGGTCAGGATGACGAACTAAGTATTGCCATGCTTGGTTTCTATAATGCGGTAAGTTCATACAATCGTTTACGTGGGGCATTTTTAAAGTATGCCGAAGTTGTAATGCGGAGCCGAATATTGGACTATTTGCGTAAGGAAAAAAAGCATATACATTTAGTATCACTTGATGAGCCAATGGGCGAGGATGGGGAAACAACACGAAAAGATTTTATCCCATCTAACACAAAACCAGTTGACCAACTAGATGATACAACATCAGTAAAGTTGGAGATTGCAGAGATTTCCAAACAGCTTTTGGAATTTGGCATAGCACTTACCGATTTATCGGAGTGTTCCCCAAAACAGGACCGTTCACTTGCTGCATGTCACGCTGCACTAAAATACACAGTGGAAAATCCGGAGTTGATTAGCGAGCTAAAACGCACAAAACGTCTACCACTTGCCGCAATCTGTACTGGTGCAGCACTAGAACGAAAAACCCTTGAACGGCACCGAAAATATATAGTAGCACTTATGCTTATCTACTCCAATGGCTACGAAATTATACGAGACCATTTATCCCAAATTTTTATCAGAGTCAGAAAGAAGGAGACGATATGAAGTATTTAATAATGGAAAACCACACAAGCTTTTCAGTTGCACTGGATGAAGCTGGTCGTATATTGAATATTGCCAATATGGGTTACGAAGTTGGTCAATCGGTTGAAAAGGTTATTCCTATGGACACCCAGCCAACATTATCCATAAGTAAAAGAACAGTTGCTACACTATCTAGCCTTGTTGCTTGTGTTGCTATTGTTATGTTTTTTACCATGCAGTATATGTATGTTGGATATGGTTCAGTTTACATGACAATTAACCCACAGGTTGAAATGCTGGTAAGCCGCTCTGGAAATGTAGTGAATCTGTTGGCTAAAAACGATGATGGAAAGCAATTGATAGATGGTATGGACTTTAAAAATAAGTCTGTTGGTATTGCCACTGAATTACTGGCTCAGCGTGCGGTGGAATATCGGTATCTTCAGGATGGGGGCAAGATTGTTCTAGAGGTTAAAACGCCACAAGATGCAAAGTGGTTTCAAAAGGTTGGAATTGATTTGCGGGAAAATATACAACCATACATTAACCAAACGGGTATGAACATTGATGTTAAAATCCTGGAATATGACATAAACCAACCATATAAAACAGATGATGACGAAACTGAACAGCAAACACAAAGCGAATCTGATATAGTGGCACCGAGCACTCCAACTGGTGTACCCAGCAGTCAACCAAGTGTTACACCAGATACACCAGCACCAAAAGATGACACCCTAACTACAAATAATAATGCGAATAACTACCAGCCACCTACATCATCCAAATCATCCTCCCCAACAACCCAACAATCGTCATCATACAATAATGATGATGACGATAACAATTCAAGCTCCTCATCTTTGTCCTTTTCCACTAATGATGACAACAATAATGATGATGACAATGGCGATGGCGGAGATGATAACGATGGTGGAAATGATGATGACTAAATTCTTTAAAAAAATATTCGCTGTTACCCCGTTTTACAAAAAAGCATTCCGTATACTATGGTGCAAGCAAAAACACAAAATTTGAAAGGGGATATTTTATATGAATATCGCAAAAATAGTTAAAACAAACCGTAAAGGAATTATCAGCACAATACTAGCAACAACAATGTTGTTTTCCACCATGCTTACAGGATGCTCCACAAATGCAGAGGCTCAAAGCATTGGCTACCTAAACCTAAGCGTAAACCCAGACGTTAACATACACTACAACGAAAAGGGGCAGGTTGTTAAGCTTGAAGGAGTAAATGATGATGGTAAAGAGATAATTAAAGGGTATGACTACATAGGAAAAAATTGTGATATAGTAGTTGGGGACCTTATTAAGGAAATGGACGCAAAGGGATACTTTGTACTAGATGTAGAAAACCAAGAGGGCAGGCAGATTAAAATTACACTAGGTGATGGTGGAAAAACCCCAGATGATAGATTTTTTGATGATATTGAGGTTAAAGCAAAAAATACAGTTAACCAAATGGGTTTAACTGCAACAGTTATTGCTGATGATAGTGACGATGATAGTGATGACAGCAGTGATGATAGTGACGATGACAGTGATGATAGTGATGACGATAGCGATAGCGATGATAACAATGACGATTATAGCGACGATAACAATGACGATTATAGCGACGATAATGATGACTATAGTAACGATGATAACAACAACGATGATAACAACGATGATGGTAATGACAATAATAATGATGATGACGACAACGACAATTAAAAGATATGCATAATAGAACAAGCGCCACCCTATATTTAAGGGTAGCGCTTGTTCTATTAAATAAAAAAGATAATTGCGTTATTTGTATCAATAATTGTAAATTGTATTAGAACAAACTAATCACATAGCACAATAAGTTGTTCAACTATCTCGGTGTATCCACCCTCGGAGGCATAATGTAGCGCACTGTGTCCATCATTATCCACAGCGTTTACATCTGCACCACTATCAATCAATAACTGTGTAAAATCGTTCCTACCATTGACAGCAGCGACAATCAGTGGTGTTTCACTATGAACATTTTTTGCGTTAACATCAGCACCAGCAGTGATTAGTGCCTTACCAAGGAACTGGTTACCCATTTGGGCAACATAAAATAGTGGGGAGGAACTATCAAGCAGTTTTAAATTAGCATCAGCACCACCCTTTAGCAACATTTCAGTAATATGTACATTAGAGGTTGCGCAGGCAAGAATAAGTGGGGATTGCCCATTATCATTTAGTGCGTTAATGTCGAATTTATTTTGTGTAAGCAGAACCGAAACAACCTCGCTTTGACCATTGTAGCATGCTTCATGTAGTGGAGTGTTGCCGCTATTGCTCTTAGTTTCCTCATCACCCATTAGCAGCACAATAACATCACGTAGTCCATTGGCAGTAGCATAATCAAGGGCGGTATTTCCCTTGTTATCTTTAAGTGACTTGTCAGCACCAGACTCCAACAAGAACTTTGTTGCTTCGGAGCGTCCCTGTTCCAGCGTGTACATTAGTGGTGTTTGTCCATTATTATCGGCAGTGTTTACATCTGCCCCATTGTTCATTAGTAGCTTAATTATCTCCTTGTTGCCACTTTTAGCAACACTATGTATAGGACTAATGCTTTGGTTGTTTGCCAGTGACACATCAGCACCACCATCTATCAAAACCTTTACAATATCCCGTGAACCTTTCATACATGCATAAAATAATGGTGTACACCCCAGTTCATCACGTTTATCAAAGTTTATGCCACCTTTTTTTACAAATGCAGCCACAATTCCTTTGTTACCAGTTTTACAAGCGTTTAGGAAAATCTTATCCAAAACAAAACCTCCAATTATATATTAATTTAAGTACTTAATACTACATGTTTTCCAGTAGCAGTTTAACCATTCTTTCATTACTAAGCTGTGTAGCAATATCATGGGCAGTTTCCCCATCATTATTAACCTCGTCAAGGGCAGGGGAACCAGCCTCAAACAGTATGCTAGCAAGTGCCACAGCATCAGCAAAGTCTTTGCTTTTAGCAAGGTGAATAAGTGGGGTGTTGGAATCTTTATCCTTACAGTTAATCTCCGCACCAGCTTCCAACACATCTATTACAAAGCTTTCGTTATTACCCAAGTTGTGTGAACAGAGCGACATGAGCGGGGTAATGCCAGACAGGTTGGATATATTAACATCACACCCAAGTTGCAGCAAGCTGGAAATCACACATGATTTGATACTGTTGTTGCCATAGCCGCTGCATCCATTTGCAGATGCTGCTGCGTACTTTAGTAAGGTGTTGGACTGGCTATCAACAAAATCATTAATAAGTAGTCCAGCTTTTTTCATAGCAATAACAATTTTTCCAGGGATATTTTGTTCAATCATGCCATACTTAACCGAGATATCCGCAAGGGTAGACAATGTGTAGGAGATGGCAGTAGTTCCATTGTTCATCTTGTAATTTGGGTCAGCTCCCAGTTCCAAAAGTGTAGAAACTGAATCAAGGGCTAGGTGTCTACATGCAATTGCGAGGGGGGTAATTCCTATAAAACGTTCTTCATCACTAACCTCGTTAACATCACCACCCAGGGCAACAACAGCTCGAATTGCAGCATCATCTTGCTCAAGCACTGCAAGGTGTAGGCTCATTCCGCCAGCTGCCAGTCGCAGTTTATATTCGTCTGACTCACCACCATCATAATCACCACTAAGGTATGCAGCAATAATTTTGCTACCACTATGCGAAGCAATTTCAATGGAGTTTTTTTCGTAGATATTCTTATCCATAGGGTCGATACCAGCTTCAACTAGTATTTTGGCACACTCAAAGAAATTATCCACCTTAACCTGATATGATGGGTTAATTGCAATCTTGTTTAAGGCATGTTCAACATTTGTGCACACAATGTGTAGGGCGTTGTCTTTGCTGGAGTTTGTAGCTAGCATTTTGGAACCATTGTCCAGTAGTGCACGTAAAAATTCATGGTTACCCTCCTTGGCAGCAATATGGTAACAAGCATCACCATTTTCATCCTTGCGCATTGTGCCTACCTTGGCAGACAGTAGCAGCATTGCAGTTTTGTGTATGTCACCATCTGCCACTTCGCAGCAACCGCCCCAGCTAGATTTTGCCAACTGGTGTAGTGGAGTAGCACCACGGTCACTAGTTACATTTGCCACAACACCATTATCAATAAGGTACTGAACACCTTCATAATCCGCAAACCCTGCAGTAAGGTGGACAAGTGTTTCCCCAGAATCATCCTTAAAATCAAGCCCATCAAACTCGGAGAAATTCTCCCAAATCTCATTTTTAGGCGTGTTATAGTTATACATCCGTTCAATTTTGCGAAAGGTCATGTTATCATCCATTCTAATATTTATTTGTTTAGACTAATTCTCACCCAGTTTTTCCTTGGCAAGTTTTACTGCACCCTCAACATTACTAAAACCGCCAGAACCTAGTTGGTTACCAATGCGTAGCACATCGTTCCATAGGCAAAGTTGGCAATATAGGTCAACCATAAGTCGCAAAGTTCTTTCCCGTACCTTGTGCGAAAATGCCAATACAAACTCATTAGTAATTGGTAATAGGTAGTTAGTTTCAGCAGCTTCAATGGAATTGAGTATATCAATGGTTTTACTTGTGTTATGATTTGTTAGCATATTTTTTTTCACCAAACTGAGGATATTTTCCAAACAGTTCAGCGAACTACCCCAATCGGAGGCAGCATGGTAACACAACGCAAGGTTATAAAGCCCCCCTATGGTAACCGGCTCTTCCTGACTGAAAACTAGAAAAGCAGAGCAATAATCACCACTTTTGAGGCACTCATACCCCAAGTTAAAGCTGTATGGGGAAGAACGTGAGCTTGAAATATTGTTTAACATAAATCACCATCCTACTGCTATTATACAGTATTATGCTCAAAAAAACAACTGGTTTTAGGGCTGGAAAATACACACAGTAATGGTGGTGGATGGATACTTGAATCATAGCGAAAACTATTGTATACTATTTATAGTTATAATAAAATGCTGTATATTTATAGTTAGGGTGAAAAGTACATGAGTAAACGACCAACCTTGAACAAAGGATTAGATGCTGAATTATTTAAGGAATTTTATTACTTAAAGGAAGAGTTGGTGGAATTTTGTAGGGATAATAACCTACAAACAACCGGCGGGAAAATTGATTTAAACAACAGAATATACCACTATTTACATACTGGAGAAAGGTTGTTATCTAAAGTAGCTCGGAAAACATCGTCAGATATTGACACGATTACAGAAGATACACTAATTGAAAAGGATTTTGTTTGTTCTGAAAAACATCGCACCTTCTTCGAACAAATACTAGGCAGCAGTTTTAAGTTCAATGTAATATTTCAAAAATGGCTTAAAACTAACCCAGGGAAAACGTATAAAGATGCGATTGAAGCCCACCAACAGATACTTGAGCAAAAGAAAACCAAGAGGACTACAATTGATAAACAATTCGAGTATAATACTTATATTAGGGATTTTTTTGAAGAAAACAAGGGTAAATCTCTTAATGATGCTATTAGATGTTGGAAATACAAAAAAGGGTTAAAAGGTCACAACAAATATGATAAATCTGACTTGATTACACTAGCCTAAAGTAAAACACAAACAATTTTATTTGTTATATAAAACTACCACAATGCCAGCATATAATATATTCAGAAAACGCCTTGACTCCTTAAGTTCAAGGAGTTTTTTGAAATTATCCAGTAAAAACTAAATACATTTTACCCAGTCCAATTATTACTAATACAACACACACCTTCCACAAAAAACACATCACTTAAAAATTAGCAAATACACACCCAATCTACAAAATTCTTGTTGTGCTGTCAACTAACATGTGTTATAATATTATAGTTTAGATTGTGAACATGCTAGAATTAGCCTTTTAAAACTGCAAACAGTAACTGCTTTTGGTGTGGCATATCAGTATACAATGGTAAAATTACAAAGGGGGATAATTATGATAAAAGGTGTAATAGATGGTGTCTTAGCGAAGAAAAGGTCAAGGCGTGAATTTATGGGAATTAGTGTTAAAGCAGTAGGGATTTTGGCACTGTCTGGTACAATTGGGGGGCTTACCTCATGCAGTGGTAACAAGGCATCAAAGACGATATTAATGGTAGACAGTTCCAAATGTACAGCATGTGGTAGGTGCGAGGCTGTTTGTGCAGCAGTTAACAAGGGGAACCTATCCCGCAAACAAAGTGGAATTAATGTAACAGATGTAAGCTCATTTGGTGAGGATAAATTCAAAATAGGATATAAATATAAAGAGGGTACATATGGTGACTTCAGTGTGAGCCCCAATGCATGTACCCAATGTAACGAGGCATACTGCATAACTGCCTGCCCAGAAAAAGCAATAACCATTGACTCAAAGGGTGTTAGGGTTATTGATGATGCAAAGTGTACTGGTTGTGGTGAATGTGTTACCGCTTGCCCATTTGAAAGTATTTGGGTGGACAAAACAACTAAAAAAGCAGCAAAATGCATAAACTGTGGTTCATGCGTTACAAGCTGCCCAACAGGTGCCATTTCAATGGATACTAGGGTGTAAAACACACACAACCCACTGTAAAGATAGAATAGTGTACTTTAACTAATAATTTCTTTTTTTTAAAAAGCAATTAGGACATGATAAGGATATCTTGGGCAAGAAAAATACATATTGGAGGAAGATACTATGGCACAGCAAACGTCAAACATGGGAACAATTTTAAAAATTAACCTAACAAATTTAGAAATAAGCACACAGGATATATCGGAATTTCCAAATGTAATTGGTGGTGTAGAACTTGGATACTCAATCCTTGCTAAAGAAGTTGCCAAAATTAAGGATGTAAAAGCATTTGACCCAGAAAATGTAATTGTATTTGCAGTAAGTCCTTTAACTGGTACACTTGCACCAGCATCCGCCCTTACAACAGTAACTAGCATATCACCAACCAACCCATACCAGTGTGTAGCACATACACAGATGGCGGGTAACTTTGGTGCAGCAATGCGTAGCAGTGGCTACATTGCGGTTGTAGTTTATGGTAAAAGTGAGTCCCCAGTATGGATAAATATAGATGGTGAAAATGTAACTATTGAGGATGCAAGGTTTATTTGGGGTACTGGCACATCAAATACAGTTGCACAGATAGCAGGAATAATTGGAACAGCCTCCACAGTAGCATGTATTGGACAAGCGGGAGAAAATATGATTCCAGCTGCATCCATAGTAAATAGCGTTTGTCATATGGCGGAAGATTTTGGCGGGGTACTAGGCTCCAAAAAGTGCAAGGCAATAGCAATTAACCCGACAGGCACAGTATATGTTAGTGACATTAAGGCGCACATGGAACTTTGTGATAGTGTTATGATTAATACAATTGGCGGAGCAGGCGGAAGTGTTGTTCCGAGCACCAAACAAAGTTTTAGCGAGTACTACCATGCAGACAGCCGCTGGAATGCCCGACCTGACCTTTTTTGGGGGGCAGCCCGCCCAAATCCAGTGGAAACGGGAGAATGTCCTACTGGAAACATATCCAAAGTTGGAATGCGTAGCATGTTACCTACCTACATTTTTGGGGAGGTTGCACAAAAATATACAGTGCGTATGGGCGGATGCTATGGTTGCCCTGTAAATTGCATTAGTCACATTAAGCTACCAAAGCTGGAAGAGTTTGGGGTTTCACCATATGTTTGTGCAACTGAAACCAGCCTACAGCTTGCAAAGGGCTGGATGCCAAACGGAACAAAGATGATTGTGGAGGAGGGTGATGGTGATATATATACATCACTAATTGCTACCAGCCTTGCCAATGAATATGGTCTAGGTACAATGGGTGGTATGCTTGCTACCTGCTTTGCTTTTGCACTTAACAATAAGCTTTTTAAGGATATATTATCGGAGGATGAGTACAATTCAATTAACTGGAAACAGTTGGAGGAAAAGGGCCCAACTATACTAAGCGACCT
Source organism: Drusus annulatus (assembly GCA_022651775.1). Lineage (NCBI taxonomy): Eukaryota > Metazoa > Arthropoda > Insecta > Trichoptera > Limnephilidae > Drusus > Drusus annulatus. The sequence continues at coordinate 6,343 of JAGWCC010001190.1, read as the reverse complement.
TTTTAGGCGTATGGCACTAGGGCAGGGTGAGTTTTCCGCACTTGCCTATGGAGTATACACAGTTGCTAACCGTTGGAAATTTGGGGATAAGTTCTGGAACTCTTCAGACGTTGCGGCACTTTCAGCAGTAGGATTCAGTGGAATAGGTGGAAACGATGTTGCAGGTGCAACAGGAACACTGGTACAGACCATATATAACGCAAAACCACCTAGAAGTGTGCTGGAGAATATAGTGCAAAGTGGTTTGCCGCAAAACATTAAGACAAAGGTAGTAGCAGCAGTGGTTGGAACAACCAGTGAAAAAGTGCTAGACGAACCCGGTAGCCACACACCAATTAACGAGGATAAAATTAAGCTGGCTCGTTTTGCGTTAGTACAATCCCATGCAATGGAAAATTTAACACTATGTCCACAAGTATAGCTAATGGTGTGCTCGCCTAGTGCCGAGAACGCTTATACCGGTGATATAAACCTAACTGCATCCATGCTGAAAAGTGTAACTGGGACAGAGTATACTGCAACAGATATTGACAAGTTGGGAGAGCGTACACTAAACTTAATTCGTGCTGTAACCGCATTATCAATGGGCAGTACTGACCTTGCAAAAGACCACGACACAGTACAAAGCTGGCTTTATGACAAGGATGCTGAGAAAAAAGCCTTTGATGTAGGAACAAACAAGCTTGAAAAAGCCGACATGGAAAAGGCACACAAGGATTTTTACACACTTATGTCCTGGGATGAAACAACAGGTATTCCTACCATAGCTACATTGGAATCCTTGGAGCTAAAGTGGGTGGCTGACCTGCTTGTAACGGATGAAATTATTAAAGCTAAGTAAACTCACTGCTAGCTGCCACACCAGATAAAGGGTAAGTACAGCTTGACATTACGGGCGTTATAGGGTATGATGGAGACTACTATAAGTTTGGTGGAAATGTAAGCAGATGACCTAAGGGGAAAAGAGGCTAAAAATGTTAGCAAGTATGACAGGATACGGAAGAGGATATGGCGTGCTGGATGGATGGGAAATTACAGCAGAAATCCGCGCCCTTAACCACCGATATCTTGAGGTAACAGTCCGTATTCCACGTGGTTTTGGATACCTTGAGGATAAAATTAAAACTGCAGTACAGCAGTATGTTTCCCGTGGCAAGGTTGAGGTGTGCCTTACCCTAACCCCTATTAATGTGGACAGTGGTGCGGTAAATGTCAATATAAGCCTTGCAAAATCATACATTACAGCACTAAAGAATATGGGTGAAGAGCTGGGTATAAGGGATGATGTTTCAGTAATGAGCATCGCTAAATTTCCAGATGTTATAACACTTTGCAAGTTAGCACAGGATGAAGATACTATGTGGGAAAACACCCAAACAGTGCTCAAACAGGGTCTGGATGGCTTTGTTCAAATGCGTCAGTTGGAGGGTGCAAAGCTGCTAAAAGATATTAGCACACACACAAGTGTAATAAAGGATTTAGTAGATGAAATTAAGACCTTCTATCCAACAATTATTAAGGACTATGAACAACGTTTAAGTGCAAAGTTAACTGAGATTACCAAAGGCAGCGATATAACTGAACAGCGAATATTGATGGAAGTGGCGATATTTGCAGACAAAACAGCCATAAATGAGGAAGTAATCCGTTTGGAAAGCCACCTAACCCAACTGGGGCAAATCCTGCTAAGCGGCTTACCTGCTGGGCGAAAACTAGATTTTTTGGTGCAGGAAATGAACCGTGAGATTAATACGATTGGCTCCAAAATACAAGATATAGCTGTTTCTAGGTTGGTTATTGAGCTGAAAAGTGAGGCAGAAAAAAATTAGGGAACAGATACAAAATGTAGAATAAATATTTCCCAATCTTATTATGGGGGTAAGTATAAGACCGTGAAACTAATAAACATTGGCTTTGGAAATATGGTGAGCGCTTCAAGGATTATTGCAATAGTAAGCCCTGATTCAGCACCCATAAAAAGGATTATACAAGAGTCACGGGAGCGTAGTATGCTTATTGATGCAACATATGGTAGACGAACAAGAGCAGTAATTATAACTGATTCTGACCATATTGTGCTGTGTGCCACATTGCCTGAAACGGTGGCAAATAGGTTTGATGATTATGATGGAACTTTGGAGGGTAAAAATGATTAAAAATACTAATCTAATAGTACTCTCGGGGCCGTCAGGTGTAGGTAAGGGTACAATTATTAAACGCTACCTGCAAAACTTCCCGAATATTGCATACTCTGTATCAGCAACAACCCGCCAACCACGTAGTGGGGAACGTGATGGAATGCACTATCATTTCATTGCAAAAGAGCATTTCCAACAACTAATTGATGCTGGCGACATGCTGGAGTTTGCCGTGTATGGTGAGAATTATTACGGAACTCCACGCAAATTTGTTATGGATATGATAAATTCTGGGCAGAATGTTCTGCTGGAGATTGATGTGCAGGGTGCTGCACAGGTACGCAAAACGTTCCCTGATGCACTATTCATCTTTGTTATGCCACCACACTTTATGGCACCAAAAGAACGCTTGGTGGGGCGTGGGTCGGAGTGTGAGGAGTCGCTGAAAAGACGGCTAAAAGCATCAAGTTATGAGATTGCACAGGCATACGACTTTGACTATATACTGCTGAATGATGACTTGATAAAGGCTGCAAACGACCTTGACTCAATTATAAAAGCAGCGGCATGTATGCAAAAGTACCAAAAATTATTTATTGATGAGGTGTTACACGATGCTAAGACCAGCAATGTCTGATGTAATAAAAACAGGTGATAACTATTATGACTTTGTTGTAAAAGTTGCTACCAAAGCAAGGCAAATAGCGAAACAATCACAGGTTGATGAGGTTCCCCTTGCAGAAAAATCGGTTACCCTTGCTGTAGAATTTTACCATGACGAAGTTAAGGGCAAATAAATAATTTAACATAGTAACCTGAATTTATATGTAATATTCAGGTTACTATGTTAATGTTTAAAGCAAGTGAAAGCTCAGTCAAGAACAGGTAGTGCCCAGACTGATTGATAGATAAATTTTATGAAATAATAAAAAGCTGCTAAATGGGGGATAATGTGTTAAAAAATAGTAGGATACTGTTGGGGGTTACTGGCGGAATTGCCGCATACAAGGCGGTAATGCTGTGTAGTGAACTGAAAAAGCTTGGTGCAGATGTTAAAGTAATTATGACACAAAATGCACAGGAGTTTGTAACTGCAACCACATTTGAAAGTATAAGTCAAAATCGCGTGTATACAAACACATTTGACCGTGGTTTTGAGTGGAACATGGCACACATATCACTGGCTAAGTAGGCTCAGGTAATGGTTATAGCACCTGCAACGGCAAATATAATTGGAAAGATAAACGCTGGAATTGCAGACGATATCCTATCTACCACAGCAATGGCGGTAACATGTAGAATACTTATGGCACCTGCCATGAACACTGCTATGTACGAAAATATAGTGGTAAAAAGCAATATTAGGGACCTTACAAAACGTGGAATTTATTTTGCGGAGCCAGATTCAGGGAATTTAGCATGTGGTGACACTGGTGCAGGTCGGTTGTGCGACAACACTAAAATTATTCATTATATCCAAAAAGCGTTACTACCACAAGATTTAGTAGGGAAGAATGTGTTGGTAACAGCAGGAGCAACACGTGAAGCTATCGACCCTGTGGGGTTCATTTCAAACCATTCAACGGGCAAACAAGGGTTTGAAATTGCGAAAGCGGCAGCACAGCGTGGTGCTAGGGTTATGCTTGTTGCGGGAATGTCCACATTACCAACACCAACAGAGGTAAGTCGTGTAAATATTACTAGTGCCAGCGAGATGTTTGAACAGGTGAAAATCGGCGCTAGGTGGGCGGATATAGTGATAAAAGCAGCTGCTGTAGCGGATTATACCGTGGAAAATATACAGACTGAGAAAATAAAAAAGGCAGACGGAACCCCACAAATGCAGCTAAAACCTACGGTGGATATACTCAAATGGTTGGGTGAAAACCGCAAAGAAGGACAAGTTTTAGTGGGTTTTGCCATGGAAACACAGAATTTGATTGAAAATGCAAGGCGAAAACTAACCTTAAAAAAGGTGGACATGATAGTTGCAAACCCGTTAAATGAGACTGGGGCAGGGTTTGCGGGGGACACTAACAAGGTGACCTTGATTACTAGTGGTGGGGAAAAGCAGCTGGAAATCGCCAGTAAGTACCAAATTGGACACATTATTCTTGATGAAGTTGGGAAAATGGAGATAAAATCGTAAAAAGTTGCAAAAGTTCAAAGTTTTAGTGGGTTTTGCCATGGAAACACAGAATTTGATTGAAAATGCAAGGCGAAAACTAACCTTAAAAAAGGTGGATATGATAGTTGCCAACTCGTTAAATGAGACTGGGGCAGGGTTTGCGGGGGACACTAACAAGGTAACCTTGATTACTAGTGGTGGGGAAAAGCAGCTGGAAATCGCCAGTAAGTACCAAATTGGGCACATTATCCTTGATGAAGTTGGGAAAATGGAGATAAAATCGTAAAAAGTTGCGAAAGTTCAAAGTTTTAGTGGGTTTTGCCATGGAAACACAGAATTTGATTGAAAATGCAAGGGAAAAACTAACCTCGAAAAAGGTGGATATGATAGTTGCAAACTCCTTAAATGAGACTGGGGCAGGGTTTGCGGGGGGATACTAACAAGGTAACCTTGATTACTAGTGGTGGGGAAAAGCAGCTGGAAATCGCCAGTAAGTACCAAATTGGACACATTACCCTTGATGAAGTTGGGAAAATGGAGATAAAATCGTAAAAAGTTGCAAAAATTGATTGGGAATACAATGGCAAATTTTGAAATATTATGCAAAAATGTTAAAATATTACACTAAAAATTGTGTGAAAAAGGTTAAAAATACGTTGATTTTGCCTTAAAAACATTGAATTTAGTTGAAAAAACATGTGCAAAAATCAAGAATTAAAAAACTTGCAAAAATTAAATAATGGTTAAAACACTTTCTATCAAAGGGTTTTTGAGGAATATTAGGAAAATTGAAATTAATGCAAAAGTTGACTAAAATCGGTGAAAAGTAATCTTTAAATGCCAAATTCATCCGATAATGGGCTGAAAATTGCCAGAAAACAACCCAAAAGAGCCCAAAATTGACACTATGGACTTGACAATATTTTGAAGGTGACGTTGGATAATTCAAAACTATATGTTTAAAATATTTCACCTAAAACTAAAGAGGGTTAAACAAATATCTAGCCGAGTTGGTGCAAAATTAGGGGTTAAATTGTAATAGGGCAGGCTGCTGAAGTTGTAGATAAGATGAGGAATATTTAGGGCTGGGAAGTTTCTATTATTAGAATTGTTGGAGCGGAGAATTCTATATACGACCAATCTAAATCGGAATATTAATAATCTGTGTTGATGCAATGCTAGATGTTGAAATAGTTATAAGGTAGACTGTTGGTGCTGTAGATAAGTTTTGGAGTGTTAATACCACTAGGTACAAGAGGATTATCGCTGCAGTTCACCCAAAGTAAGTGCTAGCAAAACGTTATTGCCATAAAAATAAGATAACATTAGGGAATAAACAGGGTGTGAAAAGTTGCTTTTGTAGGATTAAATATGCTAAATTATTTTAAATACATAGATAAAAGTTTTAATAAAGAGGAGGTAAAATATTGTCAAGCTGGACGGATATAACATTAGAGCTTAAGCAAGAGGATGGCGAGCAGGCTGCTGCAATTGCTACCATGGTAACGAATTTGGGTATATATATTGAGGACTACCCTTACGTGTTGGCGGATGTGTGCCAAGTTGGGCATGTTGACCTTGTGGCAAGTGAGTTGCTTGAGCGTGACCATGAAAATATTAAAATACATGTATATATTCCTGTGGAAAAAAATTACCAGGAAAATGTGATGTTTATAGAAAATGCACTGTTTGCTGCAAAAATTGAGTATAAATTAGCCACAAGCCAGCTTAAAGAAGAAAGTTGGGCAACAGCATGGAAAAAGTATTACCATGTTACAAGCATTGGGGAAAGGGTTGTAATATGCCCAAGTTGGGAAAGCTATACACCCAAAAAAGACAATGAGATTGTGGTGACACTGGGGTCAGGAATGGCCTTTGGGACAGGGACACACGAAACAACAACACTATGCATAAAGGCGCTGGAGAAACATGTTTCCCCTGAAATGTCAGTGCTGGATGTTGGGTGTGGTAGTGGAATATTATCAATTACCAGCAGCCTTTTGGGGGCGGGACGAGTGGTTGGGGTGGACATTGACCCTGTGGCGGTGCGTGTATCCAATGAAAATGCACAGATTAA
>JAGWCC010001189.1:0-46154 GCA_022651775.1 Drusus annulatus | reverse complement strand
AGTTTGTGACCAACAAATTATTACAACCTTGACCCCGGATTGAAAACTTTCGTCTAATCGACTAGGAGAGAACACACTTCACATTGACGATTTTTGTAACGTGACAGTTTTTTATTTACTTAACTTCATGTTTTTTACAATATTGTACATACATTGTCCTTCACGTTAGGAGTTCACTGGTGATGTGGAGAACATATCTCGAATTACATGATAAACGATTTAAAATTAGAAACATAAAAAGAAAATAAAGCCACTTAAACACAAAGAAAAAATATTCACACATGTATTTGTCAGTTAGGCGTGAGCAACGAACATTTTTAATATACACCCAAAACATTGGGTAAAGGTTTATTTTGTTTTTGAGTTCTAAAAATGTATCAATCTTAAATATACCACCTATAAATATGAACTTATAAATAGATTTTTTTAAATTTTATTTTATTTTAATTACTCTGCACATTCAAGTTTACAACTAGCTTATTATTAGTTACTTATAATAATTACATATATATTTTTTAATTCAATTTCTAACCGCGTATAGCCAACAATGATGGCGAGACATAAATAACACTTATAACTTAGAGCTTAAAAATAGTTGTGACTAACGAAAGTCATTTATTTATTTCATTTACAACAACTGAATTCCAACATTGAGGACATACCTGAATTTTAAATCTGGACGCCATACATTTATTTTCAATAACAGGGTGAAGAAATTGACAACAAATATTATTATAATTGAGTGAAAAGCAATATTTCCCAAAAAAAAATTCACTGAGTCAGTATGTGTCATTTTAAGCAAAAAAATTTCAAAATATCTCCGGTTTGCCGATGACCTTAAGCTTTATAGAAAAATCACATCGATAGAACATTGCACCCTTTTGCAAAATGACTTATCATCTCTTCATGAATTGTGTACACTTAATGATTTATATTTTAAAGAAAATAAATGCACTACAGTTTCCTTCACAAAAAACAGAATTAAATTTTCAAATGTTTATTGCATCAATAACGTTAACTTATCGAACACTACTTCAATTAAAGACTTGGCTTTGACATTTGACTCTTCATTAAGCTTCAATAAACATATAGAGACTGTTTAAAAAAATGCATCTCAAATATTAGGACCAACTCTAAAAACTACAAGTTGTTTTAAAAGTTCCGAATTAACTTTAACATTATATAAATCGATTGAGCGGAGTATTCTAGAATACGAGTCCACTATTTGGTCTCCTAATTATGAGATTTATTATAGGTACTAAAATAAAATAAAATTAACATATTATTTTTATTTCAGGGACAATGCATTCAAATGGATTCGACGTATTGGAATATACATCACACAGGAATATTAAGAAGCATGATCCGGCTCATTTAAAACCACACTCATCAAATCTACGAAGGCACATGGGGGCTCACAGTAGAGTCAAAGCTTTCTCGTGTTCAGACTGTAATGCCTCATTTTCACAAAAGTCACATTTAAAGAGTCATATGTTGATTCACAGTGGGATTAAACCTTTCTCATGTTCCGCTTGCAACTCTTCATTTTCACACAAGTCACATTTAAAGAGTCATATGCTGACTCACAGTGGGATTAAACCTTTTTCATGTTCCGATTGCAACTCTTCATTTTCACAAAAGTCTTATTTACGGATACACATGCTGACTCACAGTGGGGTGAAAACTTTCTCATGTTCCAATTGCAATACTTTGTTTTCAAGAAAAAACAATTTACAGAGACACATGCTAACTACTTCCTGTGTGGAGTTTATTTTAGAATTGAAAAATTGTTTTTAATTAAATTAAATCGAAATGAAGTCTTGTCTTCATATAAAAGCACTAATATTTTATGGTATAAAATGAAACGTCAAAAATGCTTCTAAACACTTTGATTATTACCAACACTCTGAGTGTTTTCATGAATAAATAGAAAATTAAATTAAGTCAAGGTCCTCATACTACGAATCAAAATGTATTGTCCGTTTTACTTTTGTGTGTGCCATTTACAAAAAAGTAAATTAATAATTTTCTTGAAATAAATTCACGAGTAACGTTATCGTGCATAATATTTTATCTAATTTATGGATTGTTATTTGAGTGTTAGGTATTTTTTCGAGTATTTATTTCTTATGAACATTGATTTCATTCACAAGTATTGAGTATAACTTTAGCACATAATATATAATATGTGGGTGCCAATAATCCATTCATTTGTGTTCTACCTTGTATAATATTATTCTTTTGATTTTGTTTGTTATTCATATACTTTTGCATTTTTCATAAAATTTTACTTGATTACTTACTATTGTTAAATATTCCAATTAAATAACCACTATATGTGTTTTGGGCATCATGCCTGTTATATGTACTAAAATAAAATAAATAAAGTAAAATTCTAATACCTAGAGGAGGTTCTTTTGAAACATCCCCCCAAAAATAATCAAAAGTGAGAGAAACCGGTTCCAGCTCTTTTGGTTTTGAAATTGCTAGCAGCCCCCCCCCCATATTTTTTTTTTGGCGAGAAACCAGTTACAGTTCTTTTTTTTCAGAATTTCTCTAGCAAGCCCTCCCCCCTAGTACTTGCGACAAACCTAAAAAATACTCGTGACCTATCACTCTTGCCTATTATAATGCTGTATGAGGAAGAAGGATAGAGTTGTAGAATGGATGTATCCATGAGTCCCAGCGTCAAGGAGTATTTATCGTAGCCAGTACTAATGTACCAGTTTTTTGTTGGCTTATTGGTGTTTTTGATTCCTTATATTGTAAGGAATCAAAAATCAACAATAAGCAAAAAAGATTTTTTATTACTTGTTATAGTATTGAACTAGCACAGCAATATATTGCGATAGTATTAATATAAATTTGAAGTTGGTTTAAAGCCGTTTAAACGACATTATTTTCAGACTCCGATTCACTATGAAACAACGAGGGCCAAGGCCAACATATTTTTTCTTTTCTTTTTAAGGATTCGCGGGAAATATTTACTTTAGACGAGTAACTCAATGATGTTTGAAAAAGGTTTATAGTATAAACCCGAATCCTAAAAAAATCTACACTCAAATATATAATGTATTATATTTCTTCACTCCTCGGCCTTGCTTTTGTTATGATGAATCTCCGTCCTGCATAAGACTGACAAAATAATTGAAAATATACTTTACTGGAGGGAAGCAACTATTCCGAAACAGCCCAAACCCTAGGAACTACACTTTTAAACTTTTTGGTGTAAATTTAGGGTAATATGAATATATAACATGAATAAAAACTTATTTTGTAATATGGTGGTATTTAATAAAAGCTGCCATTTTAACAAAATCATCTTTTCAAAAACATTATATACGAACTACGATAGTTTATTTTTTAGTTCTCCATAAACTAATATGAATGATTGAAAAAGTTATTTAGCGAGTAAAATCAATTTTTTTTTTGTCCGGAATTTTGTCGTCAGTTTGTATCAGAAATTGGGTTTACTTGCGGTTCCAGCTACTGGTGACCTGCGAGGAAACGGTTATTTTTTCAGTTATTTTTTGAACTGGTTCCTGGTACCAGAAAAGTTCAAGAAGATTTTTTATATTGTAAAGAAAGCATTTCTTGCTGCCATTTTTGTTTATTCGATGGAAGGGGGCGTGCTTTCAAAATTCTGAAAACGTAAAGAATTGGAATCGATTCCTCGTCAAAAAAAAATCATGGGGGGAGTGGTTTCTAGCGAATTTTAAAACAAAAATCAAATAGCACTTTTCCACCAAAAGCTATTGTGCCCAAAAAAACCGGTTCCTCGTGCAAATAATATCAATTTTTATTTAACAAAAAAAAGAAACCGGTTTCTCTGAGAAATAATATTGACGGTTCCAGTGACCGGCTTGGCTTCGAGTCCTTTTAGCGACCATCTCTATCCGTTTCTACAAATCTATTTATCTGTGGTTATTAATCTTGACTGACGCTCAGAAAAAACTTACTTTCTTACTATTTTAAACAAGAACGGTAATTATTCTGCTTATTCCGTCCAAATTCATTATTTATCAATTCATTGTTGTGCTCTAATCTTTGAATTTTCTACCAAAGTGTCACCACTCACGTCTCACATTGACAATTTAATTAAAATTAGTATGTACCATCCAAGTCACAGCAAAAACTTTTTCACGATCAATTAACATGAACTAATTACAATAGCATCTATCGTGAAAAGCATTTGTTTAATGTTTACTGGATGAAGTAACATTCTGGAAACTTTGGTGACGACTCAATCTCTCTTGACAGTTTTTTTTCCCTTCCTCGGTTATCTTTCAAATGGATTTTTAAATGACGTTAGGCTGCGTTGGACACAGCAATGTCGAGCGTGTGTACGTAGTTCGAGCCAAAGTATAGCTCAACGATCGCTTACTTTTATTGGGAATAACGTCAATCAACCTGTCTGGTAGTGAGTTTTTGAGAACAAATCGGTACCGCGGGAGTGAGTTATTTGAATAATAAAAAAAATTTTTTCTTAATGTCAAAGCGTAGAATATAAGCAACCAATATATACTTGTAAACTGGCACGAAAAAATCAATAATACGCTATTTAGAAGGAATAAACATAAATGCTTTTTCGGAAATTGCCAACCATTGATCCATCAAAACAGGTAATGTTTTTCTTACTCATTAAGATTTAAATTCACTTACCATAATTTCAATAATGTCAAAGCGAATGAGAATTACACTTTTTTTCACACACTTACCCATATGCCTTAGCTATTTAATTAATAGAAATCCCTATTATATATATTTAGATATTGTCAATTATGAACACTTTCTAATTTGTATGTACTTGGGAATAAAATTGTCTTCGCTAACTAATATTGTTTTTTGATATGAGCTATCCGAATAAAGCGGCTAATCTTCAAGATCCTCGTACACATTCTCATCTTCAGTCCGTACCAACATATAAGCGATGTCTTGATCATTCAAAGTCTTAACCAGTTTTATAACAATAAAATACATACATTTAACAAGTTATCATTATGAAACACTAATTCAAATCATGGTAACACAGGTGTTCAAAATACTTATAACGTTAAATAATATAATGTCAATGACAAAAATTCACAATACGAACAATAAACTATTGAAATTCGAACTGTCAAAAACTGTTCAAACTACACAAAATCACTGTCGGCACAACTATATATAATAAATATACACATCTAAGTCTGTAAGATATTTTTGAACGCGAAGTTATTAAGTATGAAACATACAAAAACATCAGAATTTTATTTCTCACGAAACGTCTCGCTACAAAAATGTTGATTACTACCAACGGCAGAACGGTGACTTCACGGAATATTTAAAAAGCGAATAACTCAGTCAGTATGATAGCTACATCGCTAAAAGCTCTGTAAAGTTCTGACGAATTATTCAGAACTGGAGGTGTCCTACCGTTCTTGGAAATAAATCGAACAATATTTTTTTAGGCGAAACTGTACCTGTACGGCCATATTCCTTCCGGCCTATTTTTTCTTGACTTACCTGTACGGCCATATCACCCGACAAGTTAAAGTTTGCGGTCAAATATCGAACATTTAAGCAATGTTTTCAACTTAAGCCACACCGAACTTCCGCTCAGTTTAATCTTCTGTTACAGGTTTATTTCGTTGTCATTTGAGACCAATACCCAAGTACTACAGCATTACTGTAGAGCCATGGATCTCCCTCCCCCAGGTAGTGTCACCGTTAAGATGGAAGCAGGGACTCACGCAGGAGACGGAGGTGAAATGGCATATACGGAGATAGACATAGACCTGCAGGATGTTAAGAAGGAATATTTGGAACACATCGAGAATATCGGTCATACAGCTGGTAAGCACGATGTTTGTTTTTCTTAATCATTAACTCTATACAGGTGAATAAATTCACTCAGGGCCTATGTCATATTTGGGGATGCTGTGTAAAAAATGTATTTTAGGAAAGGTAGGAGTGAATCTGGGTCTTGAAAAGGACCATTTTGTAGCAGGGAGGAAACGCAGGCTGGCAAATCATTCCACAACTGAGCTGTTCAAGATAACGTGCAGTGGTGTACTGTGTCCTGCTGGTATGACAGGACTCGATAATGAATAATCCCAGCAGCTTTATCATTATAGCGTGTGTCCGTATGTGTGTGAATAAGTAACTACGATGTTTTGTCAGCTGCCCGTGGCGCCGTCTGCCTGTTTCGCGGTGGGTGTCAGAAATAGATTTCGATGTGAAAAATTGTATGTAAAAACGAAAATATCGTTATCTCGTTTTTTAGATGGTATTTTCGCATTTTTGTTTATCCACTTACAGATAATAGTTTTCCAAACATGGTTTGCGTTTTTCTCTCTTGATCACTTCAACATATTAGTCAATACGCATGCCGTTTTATAAAACGAATAAATACATTCGCATTTCTAGAGTGGTTTCTCACCTAAATTCACCCAAACGCGACGCAAGCTGGAAAGATATATCCCTCTCTTTCAATCACGTGGTCGAAAGACAGCGTGTGGCAGAACTGCTGAGCACTCTAGAGGAAAATCAGTATCGTAGTCTGAAATAAATTATTTGTATGACTTATTTGTGAACTCACAAAATGACGCACTCCGGAGGAAAACCTTTCCATTGTGTAGATTGTTTTCTATTTGATGATTATGTTTGAACACGCATAAAAACTAATGTTATATTAAAACTATTATCCCGCGATGTGTTTGTATGATGTTTTTCATGTGCTCTCAATTCAAGCATTTGGGACCCGCATGGACCTCTCTTATAGATTGATCTTTTGCGTACCCCTTAGCTACTAAGGGCGTTAGGTTAAAATAATAAGTTTATATGAAGCTGTCTGGTCCTCGAATAATGTAACAAATATCCGTCGTCCATGGATGTTGTTTTTATCCAACCGTAGACTACCAAACGACACCAATTGTCACCCATCGTCAGTAATAAGTTTAGTTACACTCAATCGACATTCATTAACATTTTATTTTTATTTCAGGGACACTGCATTCACATGGGTACGACAAACTGGAATCTAATTCACCCAGGAAAATTTTCCCATCGCTAGTCACAACGCTATGACTGACGTTTAGATGTGACCTGCTTTCAAATTGTTTATTTTAAATAATTTCGGTAATTATTCTGTCCAACATCTTCATTTGTGCGATTTATTAATTCATCGGTGTGCACACCGATGGTTTGGTAGAAAATACATGTTTGTATTTTCTACCAAAGTGTTACCACTCACGTCTCACATTGACAGTCCAATTAAAATTAGTAAAAACCATAAGTCATAACTTTTGCCCGATCAATTAACATGATCTAATTACAAAAGCATTTATTGTGAAAACCGTTTGTTTTATACCCTTAAATGCATTAAATAAAATTCCGGAAACTTGAAAAAATCTCGGTGACGACTCGAACTCTGTTGACAGTTTGTACAAACTCTTCCTCAGTTAGCCGACCTTTAAAATAGATTGGTTTATTTCGTAAGGCTGCGTTAGGCATAGCGATGTTAAGCGTGTTTATGTGGTTCTGGCCAACGTATAGCTCAACGGTCGTTTAGTTTTATTGGGAATAACTTCGATCAAAGTGGTCAAATATTGAGCAGCTAAGCAATGTTTCCAACTTAAGCCATACCGAACTTCCGCTCATTTTAATCTTCTGTTACAGGTTTAATTCGTTGTCATTTGAGACCAATACCCAAGTAATACAGCATTACTGAAGAGCCATGGATCTCCCTCCCAGGTAGTACCACCGTTAAGATGGAAGCAGGGACTCACGCTGGAGACGGAGGTGAAATGGCATATACGGAGATAGACATAGACCTGCAGGATGTTAAGAAGGAATGTTTGGAACACTTCGAAAATTTCGGTCATACAGCTGGTAAGCACAATGTTATTTTTCTTAAACATTAACTCAATACAGGTGAATAAATTCACTCGGGGCTTATGTCATATTTGGGGATGCTGTGTAAAAGATACTTTTGAGGAAAGGTAGGAGTGAATCTGGGTCTTGAAGAGGACCATTTTGTAGGAGGGAGGAAACGCAGGCTGGAAAATCATTCCACAACTGGGCTTTTCAACATAACGTGCAGTGGTGTACTGTGTTCTGCCGGTATAACAGGACTCGAAAATGAATAATTCCAGCAGCTTTATCATTGTTATATGTGTCCGTATGTGTGTGAATAATTATCTACGATGTTTGTGTCAGCTGCCCGTGGCGCCGTCTGCCTGTTTTGCGGTGTGTGTCAGAAATAGATTTAAATAAAAATTGTATGTAAATAACGAAAATCTCGTTATTTCGTTTTTCAGATCGTATTTTCGCATTTTTGTTTTTCCACTGGCAGATAATAGTTTTCCTAACATGGCTTTTGTTTTTCTCTCTAGATCACATCAACTAATACGCTTGACATTTGATAAAACGAATAAATACATTCGCATACTAGAATGGTTTCATTAAATTCACCCAAACGCGGCGCAAGCTGGAAAGAGATATCCCTCTCTTCCAATCACATGGTCGAAAGACAGCGTGTGGCTGAACTGCTGAGCACTCTGGAGGAAAATCAGTACCGTAGTCTGAAATAAATTATTTTTATGACTTATTTGTGAACTCACAAAATGACGCACTCCGGAGGAAAACCTTTCCCTTGTTTAAATTGTTTGTCTTTTTGATGATTAAGCTTGAACACGCATAAAAACTAATGTAATATTGAAACTATTATCCCGAGATGTGTTTGTATGATGTTTTTCGTGTTCTCTCAATTCGAGCTTTTGAGGCCCGTATAGACGATTGATGGATTGATCTTTTGCGTACCCCTTAGCTACTAAGGCGTTAGGTTAAAATAATAAGTTTATATGAAGCTGTCTGGTCCTCGAATAATGTTATAAATATCCGTCGTCCATCGATGCTGTTTTTAATCCAACCGAAGACACTCAAACGACACCAATTGTCACCCATCGTCAGTAATAAGTTTGGTAACACTCAATAGACATTCATTAACATTTTATTTTTATTTCAGGGACACTGTATTCACATGGAAACGACAAACTGGAATATAATTCACCCAGGAAAATTAAGAAGCACAATCCGGTTAATTCAAAACCATACTCATGTTCCAAGTGAAGTTCTTCGTTTTCACGTAAGCTAAATTTGCAAAGGCACATCCTAAATCACAGTAGAGTGCTAGCTTTCTCATGTTCCGATTGTAACTCTTCATTTTCACTGAAGTCGTCTTTAAAACGTCACATGCTGACTCACAGTGGGATTAAACCTTTTTCGTGTTGTGACAGTGACACTTCGTTTTCACGAAAGTCTTCTTTAAAAAAATCACATGCTGACTCACAGTGGGGTAAAACCTTTCTCATGTTCTGATTGCGCTTTTCATTTTCACAAAAGGCACATTTACAGACACATTTTCTGACTCACAGTGGGGTAAAACCTTCTCGTGTTCCGACTGTGACGCTTCGTTTTCACTTAACTCAAATTTGCGGAATCACATGCTGACTCACAGTAGGGCAAAACCTTTCTCATGTTCCAACTGTAATCCTTCATTTTCCCTGAAGTGGTATTTAAAAACTCACATGCTGACTCACAGTGGGATCAAACCTTTCTCATGTTCCGATTATACCTCCTCGTTCTCACGAAAGTCGTATTTAAAAAGACACATGCTGACTGATAGTGGAATAAAACCTTTCTTCTGTTCCGACTGCAACTTCTCATTTTCACTAAAGTCGTGTTTAAAAAGACATATGCTGACTCACAGTGGGATTAAACCTTTCCCGTGTTCCAACTGCAATTCTTCATTTTCAAATAAGTCAAATTTACGAAGGCACATGCTGACTCATAGTGGAATTTAACCTCTTTTGTTCCGACTGTAACTCCTCATTAACACAAGTCACATTTACGGATTCACATGCTGACTCACAGTGGGGTAAAACCTTTTTCATGTTCCAACTCCTCATTTGCATACAAGTCATCTTTAAAAAGACACATGCTCACTCACAGTGGAATTTAACCTTTGTAGAAATATTCCGGCTGCAACTCTTCTTTTACAGAAAATTTGTCTTGAAAAAGGCACATGCTTACTCACATTTGAAACATTTTTTGTACATGAAACAAAAACGGCTCGGCGGGCTTTGAAGCAGAGAATGGACGAGTGAGTACCTTGAGAGAATCTCCTCTTGGGGTAAGAATAATCTCGTCGAATTTAATGTTTCAAAGACCCAATCATGTCTGATTACGACTAAAAGGGATCCAAATGATAATTTAGCCTCCTTCAACGGAAGTAATCTTCCCAACAAACCTTCCATTGAGATGCTTGGTGTAACCTTAAGTGACCAGTTAAGGCACCGGGGCTCCGTCGAAGCCAGAGTAAAGTTAGCCTTTCAGAAGTTGGGCGTGTTGTACAGGGCCCGCAGATACTTCAATAGTACACAACTGCTGACCTTGTACAAATCGCAAGTACGCCCCACTGTTGAATTTGGCAGCCACCTCTGGTCTGGAGCCCCTAAATACCTGAAAAAAATTCTTGACTCTGTGCAGAAACGGGCGGCCCGTTTGATAGATTCTCCTATCTTAACAAACGGATTGCAAACTTTGGAGCACAGACGTCAGGTGGGAATGCTGTCCTTGTTCTACAGGTATTTCAATGGAAGAAGCTCCGAGGAACTTGCGTCATTGATCCCTTCGGCACCGGTGCATAGTCGGGAAACTCGCCAAACGCGCGCCCAACATTTGTACACGGTTGACATTCAATACATGAGAACGGGTCGCTTTTACGACTCGTTCTTATGTTCAACAGCTCGGCTATGGAACGATTTGCCGGCCTTTGTGTTTCCTCCATCCTTCAACATGGGCCTCTTCAAGACCCAAGTTCACTCCTCCCTTTCCTCAAAAAACCCTCCACACAGCATCCCCAAAGATGACATAGGCCCTGAGGGAAATTGTTTTCCTCAAGGCCTCCTGTGTGGAATTATTGTAAAAAAAATATTCAATTGTTAAACTGTTTTCGTCAATTTCTTCACCCTGTTTTTGAAAATACTATGTGAGACCCCTTTATGTGTAATGTCCAGATAAACAAATTTAGGTTTTGTCTCAAATATCGGAATTCGGTAGTAATAAATTAAACAAATAACTGATGTTCGTTGTTACTATTTATAAGCTCTTAGTTTATCGAATTTATTGTACGTCGTGAACATTTTGAATAAAACATGTTAAAAGGAATTTTAGAAAGCGATGTAAGGATATAATTTATGAGACAGAAAGACATTGAGGGATGCAATTAGGATACAATTGGCAGGTTGGTAGGAATGTTTAGTGACATGGGTAAGTTGCACATGTGCTAAGCTGGTGGGGTCACTACACCCTTACAGGACAATGCTTACACAGTTTATCTGCTGTCAGCAATACATTTCTAATACTGGCTCAAATGATGAGTCAAAAGGTTCGATAACTCTACGTAGGTAAAGCTGACGGGGTAAATCGGGGATACTACAATTGTTCGATCCAGAAATTGCGAATCGGTTTCTGGAAAGACTTTAAATGAATTAAGTGGACTGTAAACGAAGATATACTTGGTGAATGATTCGAATAATCTGAGGAAAACAATGGTAAAAGGGTTTACGCCATTTTGCTCACCTGGTTTGGATGTCTGCTAGGAGCGGCCAACTTCTCTGTCCGGGCGATAGTTTTGAAGTGGCTGAGACCGGTGTCGACAGTTCGGACGACCCGATCCGAGAGTGGGGGTCAAGTCACAGGCTGATTAATACATGTTTATACAGCCATGCAAATAGTGCAGGACAGGGTCGCAAAATGACGTATAGGAAATAGGTAGGAACGGGGTAATAGTGAACATCAGATTTGGACCCATCAAAGTGTTGATTCTAGGATCCAACAACAATCGTGCGAACGAACGAAAAACTAAAATTGATGTTCGAAGTAAACCACAAATGAGTTTAGAACGTGCGAGCGGAACTACAAGGGAACTACTAACTTCAATTGAAGCATTTGTTCAATGAACAATGAAGGAAGTTGGAACTGCCGCCAAAAGAAGTAGTTCTTACCGAGCGGTCACAACGCTAGTGTCTATATATTTGTAAACTCACTGGTTTAAATACAACAAGTAGTAAAGCTCATGTCATTTTCATGTCCTTTACAGAATTTTAGCCTTAATATTTCTAGTTAAGACGAGGGATGAATCAAGGGGTAAAGCCGAGTCCAGTACATAGGAAAAACTGAAAAAAAGGACACAATTTTCAAATTAGATTTGTCATTTACGGGAATTCTTAAAATTTTTTAGTGAAAGTAATTTATTTAATTTTCTTTCTTTCTTTCATTGTGTTTCTTTAAAAAAAAAGACAAATATTCCCGGGTTACGAATAACCTGACAATATTTGAAAAACTCTTACTGCCATCATAATAAGCGGACGATGTTGCTTGTGCAATGATGGAGGACTTAGCGAGTAGAGAAATTGAACGCACGACGCCCAAGTGGGAATCCGAAGCGTTTTCACGTTTTCAAACACATTTTCTCTCTTATTTGAATTGCTTTGTAGAACTAAGGAACTATAATAAATACATGTAGTAGGTAATTGTCAAATGATACTCTTTAAAGTAGACTGAATGCTGTGGAAATAATATCCCTGAGACGTATGTGCGGTACAACCATGTATGACCGTGGATATGTGGATATCCGGAAAGAATGCAAGGCTGATGTAAGCGTAATGAATAGGATCAAGAAATGGACGCTTAGATAGTTTGGGAATGTAGAGCAAATAAACGAAGAAAGGAGTGTGAAAATAATAAATGATGCGAAAGTGAATGGAAGAAGAAGTCGAGGACGCCCGAGGAAGACATGGCACGATGAAGTAAATCAAATATTTTAATCGGGTCATGTGAAGAGTCAGACTAACAGAAGAGTTCGCTTTCACCGATAAGGGTTCATTTTAAACAACTTGTAGTTCGTGAAGCGTTGAAAAAACTTTGAAGTTTTTTTTACATCGTTGGATACTATGTTTGCCACTTCTGTAAATAATGTACTGTCCAAGCATTTAAGATGGAGCCCCGGGGTGCATTTAAGAAATCTTAAATGTTATTTTGCAAAGAAACGCTCACGATTCAGAAGAACGTTAATTTGTTTTATTTTAATGTTTCTATATCGATAAATGCTAGTTTAGGAACAACTTGAAATAGACAGTCTATAATGCCACCTTCTTCTATATTGTTCAATAATTTCAGCAAACAAGTATTTCAATAGCAATGGACAAATTTGAGTAAAAAATTACATACCGGTAACTGTCAAGGAACTAAGTATTTATGCAGCAATTTTCGGAACCGGTTTTTTGTGAAAAAGATATTAGCAACAAAAAGGATTTAATGAATACTCACCATTTTCTTATCAAAAAAAAGAACCGGTTCCTCGGACTAATGATATCGATTTTTGTTTGTCAAAAAAAGCAACCGGCTCCTCGAAGAAATAAATCCACGGTTCCAGTGACCGGCTAGGAACACCCCATCCTTCCTTTTTCACCCTTCCCATAATACTGCACCTGACCGAAACTATTGCTCCCACGAAGTTTGAGTAATTAATTTGAAACACTCCGATTACTGCAATATTCCGAACCTGGATATTCTGATTATCAAAATGTTTCGACTATGCCCATCACTATAAAATGCGGCTAGTTTTTGCTTATAGAATAAATTTCGTTTCTTCAAATCTCTTTGTCTATGGTGATTGATTAAAGCGATGTATAGCGATGTCCGTAGTGTTTTCATTGTTAATTCAAATAAGAACGGTAATTATTCTGCTCATTTCGTCTAACTTGTAAATTTGTGCGGTTTGTTAATTCATTGTTGTGCTCTAATCTTTGTATTTTCCACCGAAGTGTCACCACTCACGTCTCGCATTGACAGCCCGAAAAAATTTGTAACAAAAACTTGTTCACGATCAATTAACATTAACTAATTACAATGGCATTTATCGTGAAAAGCATTTGTTTAACATACTTAAATGCATGCAATTAATTTCCGGAAACCTTAAAAACTTTGGTGACGACTCGAACTATTTTGACAGTTTGTATAACCTCTCCCTCGATTAGCCACATTACGTTAGGCTGCGTTGGACACAGCAATGCTGTCCGTGTGATCGTGGTTTGAGCCAAAGTAAAGCTTATTTTAGTTAATCTATTTCGGGAGTAACGTCAATCAAAGTTTGTGGTCAAATATTGAGCAGTTAAGCAATGTTTCCAACTTAAGCTATACCGAACTTCGCTCAGTTTAATCTTCTGTTACAGGTTTAATTTGTGGTGATTTGAGATTGATACCCAAGTACTACAGCATTACTGTAGAGCCATGGATCTCTCTCCCCCAGGTAGTGTCACCGTTAAGATGGAAGCAGGGACTCACGCAGGAGACGGAGGTGAAATGGCATATACGGAGATAGACATAGACCTGCAGGATGTTAAGAAGGAATACTTGAAACACATCGAGAATATCGGTCATACAGCTGGTGAGCACGATGTTTGAACATAATATATGGGATGTTTTAAATATTTCTTATTAATAATAATAATTATTAAGTTTTAATCCAGAAGGTATGTTGGAGTAGTGCAATGCAATACCTTCCATAATTGATATTAATACATAGTAAGAATAATATTTACAAATAAAAATGTTAAAAATCAGAAATTCACATGATTTTTTTTTCATCGTAATATATATACTATTATTATATAAACATATTATATTCAGTTTATATGTATAAATTATATATATAAACATATTATATTCAGTTTATTTATATACTTTCCTGAAGAAGGTTAAGTTTAACCGAAACCGGTCGAATGTTATATGTATATGATAAAGTGGCTTAAAACTAAAACATTTTCTATTTAAATTTTATTTTTATTTCAGGGACACTGCATTCAAATGGATACGACAAACCGGAATATAATTCACCCAGGAAAATTAAGAAGCATGATCCGGTTAATTCAAAACCATACTCATGTTCCAAGTGTAGTTCTTCATTTTCACGTAGGCTAAATCTACGAAGGCACATGCTGAATCACAGTGGAATTAAACCTTTCCCATGTTCCAATTGCAACACTTCATTTTCAGATAAGTCGAGTTTACGAAGGCACATGCTGAATTATAGTGGAATTAAACCATTCTCATGTTCCAACTGTAATTCTTTATTTTCGCGAAGGTCGTCTTTAAAAAGACACATGTTGACTCACAGTGGGGTTAAACCTTTCTCGTGTTTCGATTGTAACTCCTCGTTCTCACGAAAGTCGTATTTAAGAAAACACCTGTCAACTCATAGTGGAATCAAACCTCACTTATGTTCTTACTGTAAATCCTCATTTTCAAATAAGTCGTATTTAAGAAGTCACATGCTGACTCACAGTGGGATTAAACCTTTCTCACGTTCCGATTGCAACTCTTCATTTTTACGAAAGTCAAATTTACAGAGACACATGTTGATTCACAGTGGGGAAAAACCATTCTCGTGTGTCAAGTGTAACTCCTCATTTTCAGATAAGTCAAATTTACGAAAGCACATGCTGACTCACAGTGGGTAAAACCTTTTTTATGTTCCAACTGTAATAAATATTTTCACAAAAGTCACATGTACGGATTTACATGCAGACTCACAGTGTGACAAACCTTTCTCGTGTTCCGAATGTAACTCCTCATTTGCATTCAAGTCATCTTTAAAAAGACACATGCTTACTCACAGTGAAATTTAACCTTTGTAGCAATTTTCTGGCTGCAACTCTTTTTTTACTGAAAATTTGTCTTGAAAGAGGCACATGCTGACTCATAGTAAAATATTTGTTGTAAACTTAATTGTTAAACTATTTTCGTCAATTTCCTCGCCCTGTTTTTGAAAATATTAAAAGTGTAGAGACCTCTTAAATGTGTTATGTCCAGATATTCAAATTTAAGTTTTGTCTTTAATACTGGAATTCAGTAGTAGTAAATTAAACAAATAACTGTTCGTTGTAACTAATTATAAGCTCTTAGTTTATCGAATTTTTTGTACGTAAGGAACATTTTTACTTTATATTAACATTAGTTAATATATAAATACAATTAATGTACAATGTTTATTTTCTAGTTTACGATAACCACCTTCCTGATTAATACAATTTTCGTGCTTAAGAAGGGAGTACTATCACAGGGATTACATCATGGGTTATTTGAACAAAAAAATTTTTTTTATGAAAAATGAATACCATGTAAAATTTAGAACATATTGTGGTGAAAAGTTCATATTGAGTTTGTTTTTAATTTTGTAGTTTTTTTACATCTATTATGTCTTTAGGAAGTTTGTTAAAAATATTAATTTCTGAGAAAGAATAATGATGTTGTGCCGTTGTTGTATTGAGTTTTTGGGTTTGGAGCTGGAGTTGGGTTTATTTGAGTTTTGGGTTCGGAGCTTGGCCCAACGTTCTTGGTGCGGCGCTCACTGAATCCAATTTGCTTTTATCTTTGTGGATTTAAAGAAATGTATTTTAAAAATATATTTTATCAAATCCAAAGCTTTGAAATCATTAAATAAATTATCATTTGAGTGATGTAATGGCTTTTATAGAACTATTTTTACTAGTCTTCTTTGGACTATTTCGAGTGGGGCTAAGTTAGTTTTAAACGCACCTCCCCAATTTATTATTCTGTATTGCAGAATTGATTGAGCCAGTGCGTAGTATGCCTTTAGTAACATAGGTTTTCGTAAAATGCTTCTAAATTTGAGGAATATGTAATATAGTTTTCGTCTTATTTTTATAGTTTGCGTAATTTGATCAGTCCACTTAATACGATGGTCTATTGTAAAACCTAAATATTTAATAAGATTCTTTTTTTGGTCAGCGTAGGGCATTTAAATGATTTGCTTTTTTTCCGGAAAATTTGTCCAAGATTGAAGAATAATAATATTGGAATGTACCGTTGGAAGGTTTTGTGCGATTTTCGGAAACAATTGTTACCTAGATAGTGTAATATATAATGTGTCCATTCTTGCGTGATTACAACACATAAGTTAATTTAATTATACAAAATAAAATGTGTTTCTATTGTTATTACAGACGATATCTACTTGAGTTTTGTGTATGTAGTTTGTTGATTAAAAAAAACTATTTATTAAATAAACAACTTAATTTTCTTCTTTACCTTTCCCTTTTTTAGCGGTGTTAATTTCAATAATGTAAACATTTTCATTTTCGTTCAACTTATGATTTATATAAATAAAAAATCTTAGGGCGAATATCGACTCGCATGTCGCATACGAACACTAAAATATGACTTCGTGATTCGGCGGTCGCGCGCCCAGGCCTATTCTTTAGGTGGCCTTGCACCATACTCGAATACGATCTTAGAGTAAGTCAGTTTTGGACTTGTTTTTGATGATTTTAACATGACTCGGCGCAAATGGGCGTGGCTACGGTATTTATTTATCCATTCATATCACATATCGACATAATGTTTTTGTGTATTCGTATAGCCACTTTTCACAGTGTTCTTATCAACAACAATATAGCATCTAACCTAAAAAACCGTTTAGTTGTGTCAAGTTTAGTGGCAAAATAAAAAATGTGGGCGAAGTCCCGCCGTTAACCAGCGAAAATAGCCAGCTTAACATCATTACGACAGTATATAGAAGCGTTCCAAGAAATTCGTTGTCTCTTTCTCTCTCATGGTGTACGATGTAAAAACTCGGAAAAAGTGATTTATTACAATTTCGGATGGGTTGGGTAAAACAAATTAGCTATCCCTCCATATATTGTTACTTCAAGAATACGACGCACTTTGTGTACTGTCGCTAGGTCGAACTTGTGAATAATTGTATTGATTAATAAGTGATTTTTGTGTACTTACGCATGAAAAGAAACTCCATGAGATTTGTTTTTTGTTCCCTAATGATTTTTATACTTGTCAAAAGCACAGGAAGGCATTTTATCTCAGAAAAGAGCTTACAGCGATGCGTTTGTGGCAGTTGGTGATCTGCTTGTTTGTCAAACGAATGTTTGTGCGATGTATAGTATGTGTACTGCGTATTATGCTTGTAGTCAAATAAAAAGAAAGAACAAGGGAGATTGGAGGATTAATACCTATGCATAAATGTCGTACGAGAAAGCAAGACTCAGGGGTAAGTCGCTCTCCCAATTATGTGTATTTTGAAGCTAAACAAAAATGTTATTGCTTATACATTATGATAATGTTACTAGATCGAGTTTATTAAATAAAAACACTTTATTCTGGGAAAAAGCCTTTCGGCATAAAAAACCCAATTTATTAATATAAGAACAAAGAAAAATGAAACGTGAGGCACAATCCAAAACGTGTTATGTGTAGATGTGTGTGTGTGTGTGTGTATAAAAGTACTTGCGTGGATGTCTAGGACAACCGAGGCGATGGAAAAAGAGGTGAGTGCGAGCAAAGGCTGCTCGACTTTCAGGACGTGGTTTCCACGGGTCGGTTGGCCAAACCGACCGCATTTCTTGTCGCTACGAGTGTATGTCTAGGACCACCGTGGCGATGGCTAAAACGTGAGTGTGAGCAAAGGCTGCTCGGCTTCCAGGATGAGATGTCATAGGACCACCGGAGACGATGGTCTAAGACGTGAGTGCGAGCAAAGGCTGCTCGGCTTTCGGGACTATGATGTTCCGCGGTGAACAAGAAAAAGATGGCGATATATGCCCGCATGCGAGACAACGCGGCAAAGAAGACGTCTAGAGGCGTCCTCGGGTGGGTAATTTCTACTCTATTGTATTACGTTAAAGACTATTAGCAAACTAATACCCAACAAATCGTGATATCCCGCTTATGTAGCCACGAGCAAGAAAACGATGGCGATATGTGCTCGAATGCGAGATAACGCGACAAAGAAGGCGCCTAGAGGCGGCCTCGGGTGATATCGTGTTTATGAATTTATCTCGCTAATGCAAAAACGATATCAAATATTGCGTTTATCTTGTTGGTATGAAATACCTTGAAAATGTACCCAAAAACGCGGGTTTCCATTTTTGGAAATCACCGCCGAGACCCGGTGTCTGACCCCGGAAGCCGACATTTTGTGGATTGGCGCTTCAGAAAAGCCCGGAATGCGATCGGAATGTTATTTTAGGTGCCACCAAAGAAGCATGACCTTTTTTTTGTTTGATTTTATGGATTCTTTCGTAATCCTCTGCTAACTAGCTGGAGCTTATACAAATACCCCTCATAATGTCTATCTAACTAGTACTACGGCTCATTAGGCCTTATTACTATCACCATCTGATGGTTCCATTTGATTGACTGAATTTAAGTTTACATTAGTGAGTTCTTAGGGTAAGAGTGTCCTAAAAACTACTGGATAAAAAAACCCTTAGTACGGACAAGATAAAAAAGGCGTACAAAAGTTCTGAACTTGTAACTGATGGAGAATTTTTACTTGACTTAAGTTAAATATTTCATGTTTTTTCATCTTTGGGCTGCGTCCTTTTCCGTTTCTGTCGTCTTTCCTCGAATGTCGCTAGCCGATGTGCTGTAAATGATAGGAATAGGAATCGTCCACCATTTCCTCCGCTTCGCCCTGGATGTCCTCATGGAAGGTCATTCGCAGAAGGAATTTGACCTTCGATGCTGCACTATCCATTGATGGTGTTGGTCAGGAGCTCCATCACCAGTTTTTCCGCTTTGGATTTGCAGGTGGCGAGCCTCCTTCGGACCCTGATGAGGCCCTGAAGGAGAGACATAATGTCCTCGTCATCAGAGGCGTTCGAGGGTTCCTGCTCCTGTCTCTCGGGCTGCGGTACACGTCGCTGTTCCAGTCGTGGGGGGGGGCATTTGCCCAGGACCCGCCGCTGCCCACCCTGGCTGCCGGAGCTGGATCACTCACTTCTGGCGCCCTGCGCTGCTGGGCGCTGCTGGGCCTCGCTCTACGCTGGAAACAGCTACGTACACCACTCTTTTGGGGCATTTGCTGTAGTTTGTGGGGCGAGCGCCTCCGCAATTGCAGCACTTGGCGAGCAGTTCGCGGTCGGTCTTGGAGCATTCGGCCGTGGTGTGAGCTCCCTCACACTTGACGCAGCGAGCGACGTGGGCGCGGTTCCTGGACCCGTGCCCGAAATTCTGGCACCGGTGGCACTAGGTACCGCGCTGCAGGTGGTTGCTGCGGTATTTAGTCATTGATATCTTGCAATAGCAAAGGTATCTGACTGTCGCCTTGAGGTAACCCATGTTCGTCTGCTGGTCGAAGTGGGTGAGGTACAGAGGGTACTCCATTCCGGGCGTGGTCATCTCGACCACGACGTTGACCGGGAAGCCTTGGGCCTCGAGGTCCTCGAATATGGTATCTGTATCGGACGCTTTGAGCCTCCACCGGCTGCTCATTAGAGTGATAATAAATAATTAAATATGTTTTAGCATTAAGTGTAAATAATAATGTTAAAATTTCATGTTTTGTTGTTTCCGAGCAAATACTGCCCGGGAGCTATGTTTACGCCGCTTGTCCAGACTCATCTGACGTGCCTAGCGGCAGGGTACGCGCTATATACGTCCCACTCCACAACGATCAGAGGCTAAGCGATACAACAAGCTAGCTCCGACCCTTCCCCGGCGACGGCCGAGAGCTTATGGCGCTCTACCGGCCGTTTGTCAAACGATTTACTAGGCTGGCAGTATTTACGCCGCATCCCCTCTCTAGCGCCCGGAGGCTGGCCGCTCCGGTCAATGGACCGATCCGTAGCCAATGAGCGCTAGGCAGAGATTCGGCGTATTTCAAAATCTTATTGTTGCGTAATTATGGTTAGGTATTAATTTGTTAACTAGATTGGCGGGAATTCAGTCATCGGTACGATAAATAAAAAGTACACAGATCTGACGGCTGAATTCCTACTACATAATTGTATAAGATAAAATGTTGTGATTATGTTAATTAAGTAGTTATAAGACAAAACATGTACCACCACCCCTTATGTAACCCCCTAGTAATTTGTAAATTGTAAAACTTTGAGATTAATAAAAATGCTGGGAAGAAGTGGTTTATTGGAAACGAAAGGTCATAAAGAGAGCTGATGTTGGTATATTTTGCCTTCCCGCTAGAAAAATGCTAGCGGGAGCTACGAGCTCTCAAAGAGGAGAACTCGCAAGAAACCGGGCGTTTTGAGCGCCCGAATCCCGGGTCCAGCGGATGCTGGGCCGGGGATATAAATACAGGGCCCAAACCGGTCCAAAGTAGAATACTCCCAGCATCTCTACCGACATCATCTCTCCTGACTCTACGCTTCTGACCGCTTCTTCCCGCCTGGACTCTACAACTTCGTTTGACTGCTTTTCCCTGGACCATCCGCCTTCTCCCGCCTTTGGAACTTCGACTTGCCGCAACCGACCCAGGCCCGCTTCGCTGATTGACTTGAAGAAACTGGCCCCTCAAAATTTATAGTCAATGTGCTGACAAAACGTCTGGTACATTGTGGTCCTTCGATTCAGGATCATCTCGTCTTCATCAGCAGCCAAGATGTCACCAACACTACGCTCAGGAAAGAGCACACCGGAGGGATCTGCACCCGCTGAGGAAGAATTCTCAAACCGCCAGCAGCACTGCGCCCCCGATTGGGGCCAACGCCCAGCCGCCTACCTCGTCGGCTGCCGCGGCAGCCGGGCCCGGGCTGCCTCCCAGGCTGCTGAGCAAATCGCACCTTCTGACGCCTCTCCCGCTCTCACGGCCAGCCACGATACATCGTCGGACAGCGAAGCCGCAACTGCTGACAGAATCAGACAGTTACGACGTGAGTTACGAGATGAGAGGCGCCGCAACCAGAAGCTGCAGGAGGCCCTTATCTCATCGATAAACGCCTCATCACAGCAGACTCCGCGACCTGAATTCACCGCATACAGGGAGCCTGCCACCGTGCCGCCACACTGCATCACGAAGGAAGCCGACAACGACTTCATCCGAGGACTTCAACAAGAAGTCACTCCAGGCGCCATACAAGGCGACAATCACGGCGCAGAGCACCGGCCCGCAGCATTCGTGACGACGATGCAAAGCCGGACAACCCCTCTGCAGCCTCACATCAGCACACAGGGCGCCAGGGTGCAAGGCGCCCTACAAGGTGCTACAAGAGGTGCCTCAACAAGCACCAACATCGGGAGTCTGGGACCAGCACATCAGCCGTACCAGCCTGCTCAGATGACAAATCAAGGAGCCGCGGAAATGTCTACCGCTCCTTTAACACCGGAGTATGAGCCGGGAACAATCAACATCGAGAGCCTGGGACCAGCACATCAGCCGTACCAGCCTACTCAGATGACAAATCAAGGAGCCGCGGAAATACCTACCGCTCCTTTAACTCCGGAGTATGAGCCGGGAACCATCAAAAATCAGGAGGCCGCGGAAATAAGTACCGCCTCTTTAACACCGGAGTATGAGCCGGAGGGATGTACCTACACGCAGATATTAGGTAAAATACCTACTGCGAAGGATACATGCGCGGATTTCCCGTGTCGTACCACGAAGGACGAAACGGCGCGCCAAGCCCAAGAATGGGTCAATTGCAGAGCGGATCCCTCGCAAATCGCCGTGGTTGTGGTCGAAGCCTTCCACAACTCACGGGCCAGAGGATCGACGCGACTGCAGCCTTACATCAGCACACAGAGTGCCGCTCAAGGCGCCTCACAAAGTGCTACACAAGGCGCCATCAACAAGGAGAGTCTGGGACCAGCACATCAGCCGTTCCAGCCTACTCAAACATCAATCCAGAGGGCCGCGGAAATACCTACCGCCCCTTTTACACCGGAGTATCAGCCGGGTACAACATGTGCGAATTTCTCGTCTCGTCCTAGGTTGGACGAAACGGCGCGCCATACGCAGAGAATGGGTAAAATAGCCCCTCTGCAGCCTCAAATCGGCGCTTTTGACAAGCAAGGCGCCCTGGAAGGCGCCACGCTCGGCGCAGAGTACCGGCCCGTAGCATCCCACGATGCGATGCACGGACAAACACCCCCTCTGCAGCCTCGAGTCGACGCCACGGACACGCAAGGTGTCAAAGAAGGTGACACACAAGGTGTTGCCCAGAGTGTCACACAAAGTGACACACACGGCGCAGAGTGTCAGCCCGCAGCATCCCACGTTGCGATGCGCGGCCCGATACCTCCTCTGCAGCCTCAAATCGGCGCATTTGAAAAGCAAGGCGCCCTGGAAGGCGCCACGCTCGGCGCAGAGCACCGGCCCGCAGCATCCCATGACGCGATGCGCGGACAAACACCCCCTCTGCAGCCTCGAGTCGACGCCACGGACACGCAAGGTGTCAAAGAAGGTGACACACAAGGTGTTACCCAGAGTGTCACACAAAGTGACACACATGGCGCAGAGTGTCAGCCCGCAGCATCCCACGTTGCGATGCGCGGCCCGATACCTCCTCTGCAGCCTCAAATCGGCGCATTTGACAAGCAAGGCGCCCTGGAAGGCGCCACGCTCGGCGCAGAGTACCGGCCCGTAGCATCCCACGATGCGATGCACGGACAAACACCCCCTCTGCAGCCTCAAGTCTACGCCACGGACACGCAAGGTGTCAAACAAGGTGACACACAAGGTGTCACCCAGAGTGTCACACAAAGTGACACACATGGCGCAGAGTGTCAGCCAGCAGCATCCCACGTTGCGATGCGCGGCCCGATACCTCCTCTGCAGCCTCAATCATCGAATCAGGGAGCTGTAAACATACATACCGCCCCTTACACCCGGGAATATCAGCTGGGAACCACATATACGCAGATGATGGATCAAATACCAACTGCGAATAGTGCATACGCAACATTCCCGAGTCGTCTTACAGCGGACGAAACGGCGCGACAGACCCAAGACTGGGTCAACAATAGAGCGGACTCGCTCTCACAAATTGTCGGGTACACGCGTACATACCTGCAGAGCGGCCGCCCGGATAATGGCGGTGAAGTAATAAAAAGTGATAAAAAATACTACAAGTGCTTCACCGTCAAAAGTGCCACTGTCAAAAGTGATAGTGTCAAAGTGTGTGGGCGAAAACGCCACAAGTTTTCCGCCGCGATCGGAATAAATCTCGCGATGTGGAAAACAATCAAAAGTGTCCAAGTGCGTGGGCGAAAACGCCACAAGTTTTCCGCCGCGATCGGAAAAAATCTCGCGTTGTGGAAAACAATTAAAAGTGAAAGTGTCCAAGTGCGTGGGCGAAAACGCCACAAGTTTTCCGCCGTGATCGGCAAAAATGTCGCGATGTGGAAAACAATCCGAGAACTATCCGCCTTTCTCAAGGGGTTTATAAATGCGACTCCCAGATTGGGATTAGTGAACAGTACCCGGTCGCCGCGCGCTCGCCGCGAGCAAATGTTCGCCCAAAGTGATCGCAATGAAGAAAGTGCGGTAAAAAATGTGAACTGTGCGCTATGTTTAAACGCCTACAAAACTCGCGAGTGCCAAGTGTTCCGAGAGAAAAGTGTTCACGAGCGATGGCAAAAAGTGAGAGACGAACGCCTGTGTTACAAGTGTCTCAATTCAGTGGGAGTGAGCAGGCTTACCCGCGCTCTTCAAATACGCGGGACCAGTAGAACGCGTTTGACGAACAATACGTCACAGCGCGTGAAGTTATCAGTGCGCGGTAACAGTGGCAAAAACATTTTTTCGGCGAATACGGTCGAAAACCTTGTTGACCTGCCGCAACAAACAGTGGCCGGCAAACGGCAAATAAAACCCATGTTATTACTGGGAAAGATAATGCTCACCTCATCGTGTCGAGGGAGGTACGTGAGAATGCGAGACAAAGGATGCTATCTCGTGCCGCCTGGATATTACACGGAGGTAGCAAACAAACCGAAGATGACGTCACGCTCAACGTCATCGGCAAACCGAACGAAGCAGATCGCCTCTCTGTGTCAATAAAACAGAGCTCCGTTATTGACTCGCCCGGCGTGACGTCAGCGGCCCGAATGGACGCAGCCGCGCAAAGGGTAGAATCCCTCACGGCTAGCAAAACACGGCCCTGCGACACCGCCACGGTACGAGATGAGAGCACCCTTCTTACAAAAAGGGGCTTTCTACTGAAGAACTGAGCGCCCAACTGCCCCGCTCCTATTGGTGAAGTGCCGTCCAAACGGCGCACCAAGCCAGCCGCATCGATACGCAGCTGGGCGGTAAAAAACAAGAGAAACGGTGCCTAGTATTAAACTCTACAGGCGACCGTTTTTCTCTACAAAAACAAAATAAATATGTATGTCCAAAAGGGACCAAAGTGAAAACATATTACGTCCAAAAAATGGACCAAAAAAAGAAAAAAGAAGATTAGGCCTGAAAGAGGCGAAAAAGTGAAAAAAGATTGCGTCCAAAAACGGACGAACCGGCTACAACTCCTCCGCCATAGCGACGAGTCTACCCCGAGAAGCTGCCTGATGGAAAAAAACAGTGTTGAACAGCTATTAGCCTTTTGTGACAAGCAAGTTAAAGTGTTGCACAATCGTAACCTCACTGAAAAATCCCAGGAAGGTACACATTCAACCTTCCTGGCAAGCAAGTTTAAAGTGGCATAAAAATACCCTTTCCATCCCGCGCCTACAACTACAGGCAGCACTGATGGCCGCACGTTTGGCAAACACAAACGAGCCTAACAACTAAATTTATTGTCGCCCCGTCTCCCTACATGAGAAGAGCCTGGAACGTTTCAACACACAAAAACGAGCACCACGGGAGGAAACCCTTCTCTCGGCCCCGCTGACAAAATGTCTGCGCCGGAGACCCCCCGCAGAGGAGCGCCCCCGCCGCCTGAAAGGCCGCGCAGGACGCCGCTGTACGAGAGGGCCCCGTCAAGTCCGAGGATCCGCGCCGGAGATTCCCCCCACAGAGGAGCGCCCACAGCCGCCTAAAAGGAAGGCCGCACAGGACGCCGCTGGACCAGGGGACCCCGTCGCGTCCGAGGATAGCTGGTGCCAATGGATTAGCACCGGGGTGGGTGTATCGGACGCTTTGAGCCTCCACCGGCTGCTCATTAGAGTGATAATAAATAATTAAATATGTTTTAGCATTAAGTGTAAATAATAATGTTAAAATTTCATGTTTTGTTGTTTCCGAGCAAATACTGCCCGGGAGCTATGTTTACGCCGCTTGTCCAGACTCATCTGACGTGCCTAGCGGCAGGGTACGCGCTATATACGTCCCACTCCACAACGATCAGAGGCTAAGCGATACAACAAGCTAGCTCCGACCCTTCCCCGGCGACGGCCGAGAGCTTATGGCGCTCTACCGGCCGTTTGTCAAACGATTTACTAGGCTGGCAGTATTTACGCCGCATCCCTCTCTAGCGCCCGGAGGCTGGCCGCTCCGGTCAATGGACCGATCCGTAGCCAATGAGCGCTAGGCAGAGATTCGGCGTATTTCAAAATCTTATTGTTGCGTAATTATGGTTAGGTATTAATTTGTTAACTAGATTGGCGGGAATTCAGTCATCGGTACGATAAATAAAAGTACACAGATCTGACGGCTGAATTCCCTACTACATAATTGTATAAGATAAAATGTTGTGATTATGTTAATTAAGTAGTTATAAGACAAAACATGTACCACCACCCCTTATGTAACCCCCCTAGTAATTTGTAAATTGTAAAACTTTGAGATTAATAAAAATGCTGGGAAGAAGTGGTTTATTGGAAACGAAAGGTCATAAAGAGAGCTGATGTTGGTA
Organism: Drusus annulatus; assembly: GCA_022651775.1. Lineage (NCBI taxonomy): Eukaryota > Metazoa > Arthropoda > Insecta > Trichoptera > Limnephilidae > Drusus > Drusus annulatus. The sequence continues at coordinate 19,479 of JAGWCC010001189.1, read as the reverse complement.
TATTTTGCCTTCCCGCTAGAAAAATGCTAGCGGGAGCTACGAGCTCTCAAAGAGGAGAACTCGCAAGAAACCGGGCGTTTTGAGCGCCCGAATCCCGGGTCCAGCGGATGCTGGGCCGGGGATATAAATACAGGGCCCAAACCGGTCCAAAGTAGAATACTCCCAGCATCTCTACCGACATCATCTCTCCTGACTCTACGCTTCTGACCGCTTCTTCCCGCCTGGACTCTACAACTTCGTTTGACTGCTTTTCCCTGGACCATCCGCCTTCTCCCGCCTTTGGAACTTCGACTTGCCGCAACCGACCCAGGCCCGCTTCGCTGATTGACTTGAAGAAACTGGCCCCTCAAAATTTATAGTCAATGTGCTGACAAAACGTCTGGTACAGTATCAGTGCCGATGTGGCGTTTGACCTCGGCCGTGATCTGATTGTGGGTCACGCTATCAATAGTTATGACCACAGGCGGCACCCTGGTGCTCGTTCGTCCTGTTTCAATCGCAGCAGAGTCCCGGTTGTCTCTGCGGGTCGATGTTGGCGGTGTCGGGCGTAGTGTCGGGTGTGATGTCAGGCGTGGTGTTGGGACGGGACATTTGGTTGGAAGAGGCGCGACCGAGGTGTCGTCTCCTACTTCCGGCAGGCTTTCATACTTGTTCGTTTGAACAAGATTGGAGGTTGCTACGGGCGGGGAATGCGAACGCTTCGGCGTCACAGTTCTCTTCCACTCTGCCTCCAAGGGTACCGGCTTGGTCGTGCTTGGTCCAGCTAGCGAGGAGGCTGCTGACTCGTATATGAACTCGTGCATGTTGGTGCGCGGGTTCATTTTCATCCCTATTACTCCCTCCGGGATGTCAATGTGGATGGGCGCGCTTGTATAGGAGTTGGAGGAATTTATGTTTTCCTCATTTTGGTTTTGTAGCCCGGAACCTTTCTGGGGTTCATGGCGAATGCAAGGGGAGTCGTGCCGGGTCGGAGGGGTCGGAAGGAATGGGGAGAAGCCGTGGCGAGGGTCGTACGTAGCTGATGTATCGAGAATCTGAAAGAACTCGACTTTTGGGGGGTTAGCGTTGCCTTGAAAAAAGGCAGTTTTTGCGATTTGTTTATCGGCAGGTCTGGTTGCCGGCAGCGATAAGCCTTGCGCACACCTCTGGTACGCGTAAGCTTCACTCTGCCAACGCACAGTTCCTCCTTGCGACCTCGTGAATTTTCTATTTAGCAGAACCAGGCCTGCTAAACCAGAAAATATCACTTGTCGTGAAACAACTCGACTTCGATCTCTCTGCGATGATCTCTCTCTCTCAGAAGCATGGCCGCTTAAAAAACATGACAGTGAAATGCTGCGGTACCCTGCCGCAAGCATTTCCTATGGAAATTCCTTGGGAAATGGGAAATCTGGTTTTCAACCTATTTCTGGATCTCTATGTTAATTTATGGAAAAGTATCTATGCCAGTTGCATTTCGTGTTTTCAGAGCTCTAAGAAGCTCACAGCCGAAGATATAAGCATTTGAAATCCCAATTTGGACTCTGCCATATTTCGATTCACTTAAAATTCCCGTATGAAAATATTACGCGGCCCAAATTAATTGGATTCCTGGAATTATCAAATCAGTCATTCTAAAAACGCAGACTTGTACTTCTGCGTGGGAAAAGTTATGTTTTTCAATAATATTTGAGGTGGGTATATTTCTGTGGCCGCTAGAGGCAAATACCTACCTGAATTCAGGTGATAAATGACAAAACGCCTTTTTATCATTTTTGATAAAAATACAGTTTTACAACAGGTAATCTTAAGTTTTCTTCGTGATTCACTATGTTAATCCTTGCGCCAAATTAAATAAAACTGTTTGGAAACACTGCGGCAAGAGGAAGTACAGAATCACGACGGAAACTTGGAGAAAAATCGCTTCAATTTCGTATGTTTATTACATTTTGTTTCCCGTTTCCTGGCCAGGTGTAAGAAAATACATTATTTTTTAACTTAGAATCATTGAGGCCCGGCCAGGGAACGCAGATGTTTGTACAAAACCTTTACAGGTGGGAAATTTAATCACTTAAATTTAAGTTTCTTGTGTAAAAATGTACTTTTTAAAGAGAATGAAAATTCTTCAGGTGGCCGAGGTGATTATGTGTGCAAATAAACAAAATTCACCTTTCCACTTTGGAAGGCCAGGCCACCAGAAAAGTATTCTTTTCCGAATTTTTATTTTGTTGAGAATCCTGTGTAACGAAATTTTTTCTTCTGGCCGGAAACATTTAGTGACGATAAAGTCATTTAACACCTTTCGAAGGCGAAAGGTAAGGCCACAAGAAATGTTTTCCCCGGAGCGAAATCAACTAACCTCATTTTCCGACCAAAGCCGGCAAATGGGGATTTGATTTTTTTTTTGGTTGATTTTATGGATTCGTTCGTAATCCTCTACTAACTAGCTGGGGCTTATACAAATACCCCTCATAATGTCTATCTGACCAGTACTGCGGCTCATTAGGCCTTATTACTATCATCACCATCACTATCACCATCTGATGGTTTTATTTACTTGACTGAGTTTATTTTTACATTAGTGTTTTCTTAGGGAAAATATCTTTACTGGATTAAAAACCCTAAGCAAGGAAAAGATAAAAAGAAATACATAAGTTCTGAACTTGTTACTATTAAGTAAGTTAAATATTTCATGTTTTTTCTAATTGGAGCCGCATCCTTTTTCATTTAAGGGATCTTTCCTAAGGAGAACAGAGGTGTGGAGTGGGAATGGGATGGATTTTTTATTTTACCTAGCCGATGTGATGCAAGTCATATGTCTCGTCCACCATTTCGGTTTCCTCGGCTTCTCCCTGGCTGTCCTCACGGAAGGTCATAATAATATGCTTCGGCATTCTGTGCCTGTAGTAGAACGGTAAGTCCTCGGGTGTATTGTAGTTTCCAAGCCCGCTAATCAGTGCGTTATCCGGGTTTAGAGTTTCGTAGAATCGCGTTGTGAGATCAAATGCGTGCTCCTGTATGCTAGGTATTTCTTCGTGTTCGTGTAAGCGTTTGAGGTTTGTGTAAAGAGGTGTGTTGTAGATGATTTTCACGCATTTGTTTTGAGTAGCTTGTATCTGGTTGAATGTTGAGTGAGCGATGTTGCTCCAAACCGGGATCGCGTACGTCATAGATGGCCGGATGAGACTATAGTACAGGCGAAGTTTCTTATTTTCACTCAGTGAGCTCTGGCGCTTGAAAATTGGGCTGATCGCCCCGATCGCTCCCTGTGATTTCCTTCTCGCTATCTGAATGTGCGGTTTCCACGACAAACGGCTATCCATAGTTAATCCCAAGTATTTTACTTGGGCTTTCCATTCGATTATTTTTCCACCCATTGTTATATTGCGTGTCGGAGTTCTATTTTTGATTCTGCGCGTGAATGTAATTGCTTCCGTTTTCGCCTCGTTGAGTTTTAGGCGCCATTTTTTGTAGTAGTCCGAAAGATCGTTGAGGCCTGATTGTACATAGTCAGTGGCCTTGTTCGAATTGCTGGAAGTGGCATACACCGCGACGTCATCCGCAAAAATAGCTTTCTTGCAACTCCTTTTGAGCGTAGGCATGTCGTACGTATATAGGGTGAAGAAATTCGGGCCTAGTAAACTTCCTTGGGGCACACCTCTGGGGACGGGGCGTTTGGTAGAAGTCGCATCCTTCACCTTTACTGTGAACGTTCGGTTTTTCAGGTAGGATTGCGCAATTTTTATGATGTACGTTGGTGTTTTAGTCACGTACATCTTGTGAATTAAGCCGTCCGTCCACACTGTATCGAACGCTTTTTCGAGATCCAATAACGCCATGACGGTATAGTATTTTTTATTGTATCCTATAGTCACTTGTTCAGTGACGCGCGTGAGTTGTTGGACGGTAGAATGTTTCCTTCTGAAACCGAACTGTTCATCTTGTAACGTCTTCTCAAGATCGTGGTGATGGCGGAAGCGACTTAGAAGTACTTGCTCCAGTAATTTGCTGAGCGTCGACAGCAAGCTGATCGGGCGATAGCTAGACGGGTTCGTGCGGTCTTTGTTTGGTTTGTTGAAGGGCAACACACTGGCGTTTTTCCAGGCTGTCGGGAAATGGCCCCATATGAGGCAGGAATTGAAAATTTTTGATGCGTAAACGATCGCTCTCTGCGGTAGATGTTTTAGCAGGATGTTGGAGATCTGATCTTCGCCTGGTGCCTTGTTAGGTTTTAGGCATCTTACTATGAGGGCGACTTCCTTCGGCGTGGTAAACTGTATGTCGTTCGGATCTGTCGGTGCCAGCTGGTTTATTTCATTTAGTGAGGCCTCCACCGCAATGTTTGTTTCAGCGTCTTCCATTCCGTCTGTGGAAGATTGTGCATTTTCGAACCTGTCGGCCAATATATTCGCTTTTTCTTCGTTCGAGAGTGCCGGAATCCTAGATTCGGGCCACCGGAGCGGCGGGATGCTGTTGTCCTGGTAGCGTAGGGCCTTTGCCATGCGCCAGATGGAATTGTCCTCAGTGCTGAGAGTTTCGACTTTCTTCATCCAATGAGAATTTTTCAACTTGCCGATTTCATCGTGAATTTCGCGAGTTAGCGAGTTTACTGCTGTTTCGAAACATCGCTCTCGGGTGTGGTGATGAATCCGGCGAAGTCTGTTTTTTCCCCTGATCAGGAATTGGATGTGCGGTGTGAGCTTCACTGCAAACGGTTTAATGGTTTTATTCGGAATGAATTTGTCCCTCGCTACTTGTATTAGCTCTGTCAGTGAACCGACGGCGAGGTCGATTTCTTCTGGCGAGTTGAAAGTTTTAGTCGAGAGATAAATTCCTTCGTTAATTTCTCCTTTGAACCCTTTCCAATCGGCTTTTTGAAAGTCCAGCTGTGTTCGTGTGTTTCTGGCGTTTTCACCGCCGATTGAGAAGCTCACAGGCAGGTGGTCGGATGGGAGTTCGTCCAGTGTCTTCAGAGGAGATATTTCGATTATATTTTTCGCAAGTGCGATATCGAGAGTGCTTGGATATTTCATGTTCCTCCTGTGAAAAGTCGGCTTGTCCGGAGCGAGAATGCTGTATTCGTGGCCCTCTAGGTGTTTAAATAAAATATTTACGTTTTTATTGGCTCTGTAGTTATTCCAATATCTGTGTTTACTATTGAGGTCACCCGCCATCAGGACTCTTGCTCCGAGGCCGAGTAGTTTGTCGACGTCGCTCCTCTCGATGGTGTTTGTACTGCTCGTAGGACAGTATACCGATATAATCGTATGATGTTGTCTATTGATCTCGACTCTGATGACAGTGGCTTCCATGTTTCTCAGTACTGGGGTAGGTATGCGCGTTGCTTGCAGGCCCTGGCGCACCAAGATAGCTGTTCCGCCTGAACTTTTCGTTCTCCGGTTTGTGGTGATTTCGACTCGGTCGTTCCTGAATATCTCGTATCCCGGCACTCTGAGTCGTGTTTTTTCATCAAGATGTGTCTCACTGAGTAGAATGATGTCCGTTTCCAAGCTGTTGGCCAGGTCTAGTAGCTCTTCAGTTTTCGATCGGACGCTGCGCGCGTTCCACATGAGAATTTTGACCTCTGATGCCGCACTATCCATTGATGGTGTCGGTCAGTAGCTCCATGAGGATTACCAGTTTTTCTGCCTTGGATTTGCAGGTGGCGAGCCTCCCTCGGACCCTGATGAGGCCCTGCAGGAGAGACATAATGCCCTCGTCATCGGAGGTGTTCGGTGCTTCCTGCTCCCGTCTCTCGGGCTGCGGTGCGCGTTGCTGCTCCGGTCGTGGTGGGGGGCTTGACGAGCCGCCACTGGCGACATTTTCCCAGGATCTGCCGTCTACCCTGGCTGACGGGGCTGGCTCGCGCGCCTCTGGTGCCCTGCGCTGAGGGGCGTTACTGGGTCTCGCTCTGCGCTGGAGAGCAGCTACGTATGCCACTCTCTTGGGGCATTCGCTGTAGTTTGCGGGATGAGGACCCCCGCAATTGCAGCACTTGTCGGGCTGTTCGCGGTCGACCTTGGGGCATGCCGCCGTGGCGTGGGCCCCCTCGCACTTAACGCAGCGAGCGACGTGGGCGCAGTTCTTGGACCCGTGGCCGAAATTCTGGCACCGGTGGCACTGGGTACCGTGCTGCAGGTTGTTGCTGCGGTACTTCGTCATTGATACCTTGCAATAGCAAAGGTATCTGACTGTTGCCTTCAGTTGACCCATGTTGGTTTGCTGGCCGAAGTGGGCCAGGTATAGGGGGTATTCCGAGCCGGGCGTGGTCATCTCGACCACGACGTTGGCGGGGAATCCTTAGGCCACGAGGTCCTCGAGGATGGATTCAGTAGGCACCCTTGGCAGCCCCCTGATGACGGTTTTTTTTGGTTTTATCGGCCTCGGTGGTGAAGGTGTGGAATTGTTTTTCCTCACCTCGGAGCGCTGTTGTGAGCGCGCGGTGAGTCTCCACTGAGCGCACCATCACGCTGATAGAACCTCCCCGGTTGTACCGGAAGTTGAAGGGGGCGGCGCCGATGTGGCGCTTCACCTCTTCCGTGATCTGGTTGTGGGTCAAGTTGTTAATTTTCAGACCACAGGCGGCACCCTGGTGCTTCCTCGGCCTATTTCAACTGCTGCAGAGTTTTTGTTGGCTCTGCAGTTTGATGTTGTCGTGCGTGCTGTTGGCACGGGGCGCTTGGTTGGTGGGAGCGCGACTGAGGTGTCATTACCCACTTCGGGCAGACTTTCAAACCTGTTCCTCTGGGCAGGTCTGTAGTGCTGCGCTGGTGGAGAGTGTGGACGCTTCGGCGCCGCCGTGCGTTTCCACTCTGCCTCTATTGGTACCGGGGTGGACGTGCTGGGTCCAGCGACCGGGGAGGCTTCGCTTTCGTACACAAACTGGTGCACCTTGGTGCGTGGGTGCATTTTCAGTCCGATGACTCCCTTTGGGATGTCGATGTGGATGGGCGCGCTCGTAAAGGAGTCTGAAGTGTACGAGTTCCTCGTAAACTTCATTTTTGTCTTGTAGCCCTGGACCTTTCTGGGGTCCATGGCGAGGGGATTTGAAAGTTTTTGTCAATATTTGAGTATGTCCCACGCTCGATGACGGGAATCACCCGCATCCGGGGAGCCCCTTCCCCGTCTTCGCTCTCGGCAAACTGTGCGCTCGGAAAACACTGTAAAACTTAAAAATCAGTCACGATCACTGTCCCAAACAGTTTACAACTATGAGTTTTAATTACTCCTACCGCTCTCCTGGCTACCATGGCGGACCACCTTACAACTGGCCCGGCCTGACCTGATCCTCAAGAGCACTCCATCATGGCTCCAACCGGCTTCCTACTTCCTACACGATAGCACCAGTCCCGGAGCAGGGAGATCTAAGGCGACCCCATCTGCCATCACTAACTGAGCGGAAGAGCGAGCTTGAGCACGATTTTTTCTTCGTCGTTCTCATTTACACCCGAGAACCTGGATGAACGTAATTGGAGGTCGGCTAATCTTGTTTACAGTCTTGTGCGGACATTCCGTCCCGTACATAACCCATGATAGTACTCCTTTCCTAAGCACGAGAATTTTCTCAATCAGGAAGGTAGTTATCGTAAACTAGAAAATAAACACAGTATATTAATTGTATTTATGTATTAACTAATGTAAGTATTAAGTAAAAATGTTTATTATGTACAATAAATTCGATAAACTAAGAGCTTATAATTAGTTACAACGAATGTCAGTTATTTGTTTAATTTATTACTACTGAATTCCAAAATTCATTAAAGACAAAACCTAAATTTGAATATCTGGACACTACATATTACGGGGTCTTTGCAGACAATATTTCACTGTGAGTAAGCATGTGCCTTTTTCAAGACAAATTTTCTGTAAAAGTAGAGTTGCAGCCGGAATATTACTACAAAGATTAAATTCCTCTATGAGTCAGCATGTGAATTTTTAAAGACGACTTCTGGGAAAATGAAGAATTGCAGTTGAAACATGAGAAAAGTTTGATCCCACTGTGAGTCAGCATGTGAATTTTTAAAGACGACTTCTGGGAAAATGAAGAATTGCAGTTCGAACATGAGAAAAGTTTGACCCCACTGTGAGTCAGCATGTGTCTTTTTAAAGACGACTTACGTGAAAATGAAGAGTTGCAGTCAAAACACAAGAATGGTTTTTCCCCACTGTGAGTCAACATGTGTCTCCGTAAATATGACTTTTGAGAAAATGATGAGTAACAATCGGAACATGAGAAAGGCTTGATCCCACTGTGAGTCAGCATGTGACTTTTTAAAGCCGACTTATCTGAAAATGAGGAGTTACAGTCGGAACACGAGAATGGTTTTTCCCCACTGTGAGTCAGCATGTGTATCTGTAAACTTGACTTTCTTAAATACGAAGAGTTACAAAGGGAACAAGAGAAAGGTTTGACTCCACTGTGAGTCAGCATGTGAATTGGTAAATAAAACTTTCGTTTAAATGAAGTGTTGCAAATGAAACATGAGAAAGGTTTAAATTCACTGTGGGTCACCATGTGACTTATTAAATCTGACTTTCGTAAAAATGAAGAGTTACAGTTAGAACATAAGAAAGTTTTCATTCCACTGTGAGTAAGCATGTGTGTTTTCAAGGACAAGTTGAATGCAAATAAAGATGTACAGTCGGAACACGAGAAAGATTTCACCCCACTGTGAGTCAGCATATGTTTCCTTTTTTTTTTTTTTGATTTTATGGATTCTTTCGTAATCCTCTACTAACTAGCTGGGGCTTATACAAATACCCCTCATAATGTCTATCTGACTAGTACTGCGGCTCATTAGGCCTTATTACTATCACCATCTGATGGTTTTATTTACTTGACCGAGTTTATTTTTACATTAGTGTTTTCTTAGGGAAAAGATCTTTACTGGATTAACCCGCATTGTGCGGCTGGCTACATATGTAGCCAGGAAATTTCGGGCCTAGTTGACGGCTGGCTACATTCGTAGCCAAGGAGCGTGGATCACTTTAATCTTTATTTCTAACGTTTATTTGCCGAGTAAAGGCCAAAGTAAAAATGTTATTTCATGAGCCTGATGCTTTGTCTACCATATTAAAATTATAAATCATCACTTTTACTCGAGGATTTTTAAACTATGAGCGATGTTTTCAACACGCATCTCACAGAAATCTGTCGTCGGAAGAAACGCCACACACACAGTTGCGTTTGAACTTGAGTGTGTATCGGTCACGCCGCGCTCGCCTGTCGGTACACGTATTTGGTGTGTGTTTGTTTCCTTTTTCGGGTACCCATTGTTTGGTTATCGTTTCGGGGCGCCAGTAACTGGAGATTGTTTACAACTTGACTTTATTTTATGTTTATTAACATTTATAATTAGTCGTGTTTATTTTTGTGAACTTTATTACTTATATCATTGTTTATGTTAACAACATTATCGTTTAAAAAATGGATCGTTTAAAAGATTTTTCTATGTGTGACAATGATGAGTATAGAGTGAACAATATAGAGGATACAGATGATCCTTCAGAAAAAAATGATGCCGAAATTGAGGATTCCCATGTATTCGAAGTTAATACCACGGCAGAAATAAATGCACAGATTTTTTCACCTGAATGGATTGATGGTAGCCGCTTTTGTCCTGTTGTGCACGAATTCAACCAACAATCTGGATAACGAAATTGCGAACTGAATGAAGAAAGCCGGGAAATTAACTTCTTTGAACTATTTCTCAGTCGTGATATCGTAAGCGGAGTTGTGGATGAAACCAATTGGTATTATGAGCAAGTCAAGACCAATAAACCATTCCCTCCCCAGTCTCGCATGTATAAATGGAAGGATGTTATTGTAGATGAATTATACGTATTTATTCCATTGACTATGCTGATGGTTCGGAGTAAAAAGGCCAAATCAGTCAATACTAGACAACTGATAAATTAATCGCATCGACAATTTTTGAAGAGATTAATGTCTCGGGATCGCCACAGGTCTATACTAAGTATGCTCCATTTCTCAGACACCAAAAAGTAAGCAAAAAACGATACTACATATAAAATAAGAAACTTTGTAGATTTAGTGTGTAAAAACTTTAAAAAGTATTTTTATTAACTTAAAAATTCGTGTATAGAAGAGTCGTTAGTTTTATTCAAAGGAAGGCTTCGGATAAAGCAGTATCTTTTTAAAATATATCACACGATTCTAAATTTTTAATAAATATTATACGCCTGGCCCCATTCAACTAATGTGTGGTCACCCAGTTCAATGCCGACGCAGCGTAATGTGAATGTGTGTGTAAAAGGGACGACTTATTTTAGTGTCCTACAAAAATATTTTTTAAAGTAAATAAAGTGCAATAAAATAAAGTTTTTATGATTTAATAATATGTGAAAAAGTACATTTATGATAATAGACTCGTCAAGTTTTACAATAAACCCTACCTTTACCATTCTGTGAGTGATTATTTACGGGAAAGCTGTATTTTTGAGGTAAATTCAAGTTTATTTATTTATTTTTTAATTAACCACTGATAATTTTGTCATTATTATTTTTATAACGTATACGTTAAATAAATGGTCGTATTGCGCATTTTAATTTTTTACTTAAAATGATCAGATTACAGTGTAATTAAATTGTGCGTAAATAAGATGCATCTCTGAAAAATCACGCCGTTTCTGGGGAACAATTAGCACATATCTGGCCCGCACAATAAGGGTTAAAAACCCTAAGCAAGGAAAAAGATAAAAAGAAATACATAAGTTCTGAACTTGTTACTGTTTGAAAAATTTTATTTGACTGAAGTTAAATATTTCATGTTTTTTCTACTTGGAGCTGCATCCTTTTTCATTTACGGGCTCTTTCCTAAGGAGAACAGAGGCGTGGAGTGGGAATGGGATGGGTTTTTATTTTACCTAGCCGATGTGATGCAAGTCATATGTCTCGTCCACCATTTCGATTTCCTCGGCTTCTCCCTGGCTGTCCTCACGGAAGGTCATAATAATATGCTTCGGCATTCTGTGCCTGTAGTAGAACGGTAAGTCCTCGGGTGTATTGTAGTTTCCAAGCCCGCTAATCAGTGCGTTATCCGGGTTTAGAGTTTCGTAGAATCGCGTTGTGAGATCAAATGCGTGCTCCTGTATGCTAGGTATTTCTTCGTGTTCGTGTAAGCGTTTGAGGTTTGTGTAAAGAGGTGTGTTGTAGATGATTTTCACGCATTTGTTTTGAGTAGCTTGTATCTGGTTGAATGTTGAGTGAGCGATGTTGCTCCAAACCGGGATCGCGTACGTCATAGATGGCCGGATGAGACTATAGTACAGGCGAAGTTTCTTATTTTCACTCAGTGAGCTCTGGCGCTTGAAAATTGGGCTGATCGCCCCGATCGCTCCCTGTGATTTCCTTCTCGCTATCTGAATGTGCGGTTTCCACGACAAACGGCTATCCATAGTTAATCCCAAGTATTTTACTTGGGCTTTCCATTCGATTATTTTTCCACCCATTGTTATATTGCGTGTCGGAGTTCTATTTTTGATTCTGCGCGTGAATGTAATTGCTTCCGTTTTCGCCTCGTTGAGTTTTAGGCGCCATTTTTTGTAGTAGTCCGAAAGATCGTTGAGGCCTGATTGTACATAGTCAGTGGCCTTGTTCGAATTGCTGGAAGTGGCATACACCGCGACGTCATCCGCAAAAATAGCTTTCTTGCAACTCCTTTTGAGCGTAGGCATGTCGTACGTATATAGGGTGAAGAAATTCGGGCCTAGTAAACTTCCTTGGGGCACACCTCTGGGGACGGGGCGTTTGGTAGAAGTCGCATCCTTCACCTTTACTGTGAACGTTCGGTTTTTCAGGTAGGATTGCGCAATTTTTATGATGTACGTTGGTGTTTTAGTCACGTACATCTTGTGAATTAAGCCGTCCATCCACACTGTATCGAACGCTTTTTCGAGATCAAATAACGCCATGACGGTGTAGTATTTTTTATTGTATCCTATAGTCACTTGTTCAGTGACGCGCGTGAGTTGTTGGACGGTAAAATGTTTCCTTCTGAAACCGAACTGTTCATCTTGTAATGTCTTCTCAAGATCGTGGTGATGGCGGAAGCGACTTAGAAGTTCTTGCTCCAGTAATTTGCTGAGCGTCGACAGCAAGCTGATCGGGCGATAGCTAGACGGGTTCGTGCGGTCTTTGTTTGGTTTGTTGAAGGGCAACACACTGGCGTTTTTCCAGGCTGTCGGGAAATGGCCCCATATAAGGCAGGAATTGAAAATTTTTGATGCGTAAACGATCGCTCTCTGCGGTAGATGTTTTAGCAGGATGTTGGAGATCTGATCTTCGCCTGGTGCCTTGTTAGGTTTTAGGCATCTTACTATGAGGGCGACTTCCTTCGGCGTGGTAAACTGTATGTCGTTCGGATCTGTCGGTGCCAGCTGGTTTATTTCATTTAATGAGGCCTCCACCGCAATGTTTGTTTCAGCGTCTTCCATTCCGTCTGTGGAAGATTGTGCTTTTTCGAACCTGTCGGCCAATATATTCGCTTTTTCTTCGTTCGAGAGTGCCGGAATCCTAGATTCGGGCCACCGGAGCGGCGGGATGCTGTTGTCCTGGTAGCGTAGGGCCTTTGCCATGCGCCAGATGGAATTGTCCTCAGTGCTGAGAGTTTCGACTTTCTTCATCCAATGAGAATTTTTCAACTTGCCGATTTCATCGTGAATTTCGCGAGTTAGCGAGTTTACTGCTGTTTCGAAACATCGCTCTCGGGTGTGGTGATGAATCCGGCGAAGTCTGTTTTTTTCCCTGATCAGGAATTGGATGTGCGGTGTGAGCTTCACTGCAAACGGTTTAATGGTTTTATTCGGAATGAATTTGTCCCTCGCTACTTGTATTAGCTCTGTCAGTGAACCGACGGCGAGGTCGATTTCTTCTGGCGAGTTGAAAGTTTTAGTCGAGAGATAAATTCCTTCGTTAATTTCTCCTTTGAACCCTTTCCAATCGGCTTTTGAAAGTCCAGCTGTGTTCGTGTGTTTCTGGCGTTTTCACCGCCGATTGAGAAGCTCACAGGCAGGTGGTCGGATGGGAGTTCGTCCAGTGTCTTCAGAGGAGATATTTCGATTATATTTTTCGCAAGTGCGATATCGAGAGTGCTTGGATATTTCATGTTCCTCCTGTGAAAAGTCGGCTTGTCCGGAGCGAGAATGCTGTATTCGTGGCCCTCTAGGTGTTTAAATAAAATATTTACGTTTTTATTGGCTCTGTAGTTATTCCAATATCTGTGTTTACTATTGAGGTCGCCCGCCATCAGGACTCTTGCTCCGAGGCCGAGTAGTTTGTCGACGTCGCTCCTCTCGATGGTGTTTGTACTGCTCGTAGGACAGTATACCGATATAATCGTATGATGTTGTCTATTGATCTCGACTCTGATGACAGTGGCTTCCATGTTTCTCAGTACTGGGGTAGGTATGCGCGTTGCTTGCAGGCCCTGGCGCACCAAGATAGCTGTTCCGCCTGAACTTTTCGTTCTCCGGTTTGTGGTGATTTCGACTCGGTCGTTCCTGAATATCTCGTATCCCGGCACTCTGAGTCGTGTTTTTTCATCAAGATGTGTCTCACTGAGTAGAATGATGTCCGTTTCCAAGCTGTTGGCCAGGTCTAGTAGCTCTTCAGTTTTCGATCGGACGCTGCGCGCGTTCCACATGAGAATTTTGACCTCTGATGCCGCACTATCCATTGATGGTGTCGGTCAGTAGCTCCATGAGGATTACCAGTTTTTCTGTCTTGGATTTGTAGGTGGCGAGCCTCCCTCGGACCCTGATGAGGCCCTGCAGGAGAGACATAATGTCCTCGTCATCGGAGGTGTTCGGTGCTCCTGCTCCCGTCTCTCGGGCTGCGGTGCGCGTTGCTGCTCCGGTCGTGGTGGGGGGCTTGACGAGCCGCCACTGGCGACATTTTCCCAGGATCTGCCGTCTACCCTGGCTGACGGGGCTGGCTCGCGCGCCTCTGGTGCCCTGCGCTGAGGGGCGTTACTGGGCCTCGCTCTGCGCTGGAGAGCAGCTACGTATGCCACTCTCTTGGGGCATTCGCTGTAGTTTGCGGGATGAGGACCCCCGCAATTGCAGCACTTGTCGGGCTGTTCGCGGTCGACCTTGGGGCATGCCGCCGTGGCGTGGGCCCCCTCGCACTTAACGCAGCGAGCGACGTGGGCGCAGTTCCTGGACCCGTGGCCGAAATTCTGGCACCGGTGGCACTGGGTACCGTGCTGCAGGTTGTTGCTGCGGTGCTTTGTCATTGATACCTTGCAATAGCAAAGGTATCTGACTGTTGCCTTCAGTTGACCCATGTTGGTTTGCTGGCCGAAGTGGGCCAGTTATAGGGGGTATTCCGAGCCGGGTGTGATCATCTCGACCACGACGTTGGCGGGGAATCCTTAGGCCACGAGGTCCTCGAGGATGGATTCAGTAGGCATCCTTGGCAGCCCCCTGATGACGGTTTTTTTTGGTTTTATCGGCCTCGGTGGTGAAGGTGTGGAATTGTTTTTCCTCACCTCGGAGCGCTGTTGTGAGCGCGCGGTGAGTCTCCACTGAGCGCACCATCACGCTGATAGAACCTCCCCCGGTTGTACCGGAAGTTGAAGGGGCGGCGCCGATGTGGCGCGCTTCACCTCTTCCGTGATCTGGTTGTGGGTCAAGTTGTTAATTTTCAGACCACAGGCGGCACCCTGGTGCTTCCTCGGCCTATTTCAACTGCTGCAGAGTTTTTTGTTGGCTCTGCAGTTTGATGTTGTCGTGCGTGCTGTTGGCACGGGGCGCTTGGTTGGTGGGAGCGCGACTGAGGTGTCATTACCCACTTCGGGCAGACTTTCAAACCTGTTCCTCTGGGCAGGTCTGTAGTGCTGCGCTGGTGGAGAGTGTGGACGCTTCGGCGCCGCCGTGCGTTTCCACTCTGCCTCTATTGGTACCGGGGTGGACGTGCTGGGTCCAGCGACCGGGGAGGCTTCGCTTTCGTACACAAACTGGTGCACCTTGGTGCGTGGGTGCATTTTCAGTCCGATGACTCCCTTTGGGATGTCGATGTGGATGGGCGCGCTCGTAGAAGGAGTCTGAAGTGTACGAGTTCCTCGTAAACTTCATTTTTGTCTTGTAGCCCTGGACCTTTCTGGGGTCCATGGCGAGGGATTTGAAAGTTTTGTCAATATTTGAGTATGTCCCACGCTCGATGACGGGGAATCACCCGCATCCGGGGAGCCCCTTCCCGTCTTCGCTCTCGGCAAACTGTGCGCTCGGAAAGAAAACACTGTAAAACTTAAAAATCAGTCACGATCACTGTCCCAAACAGTTTACAACTATGAGTTTTAATTACTCCTACCGCTCTCCTGGCTACCATGGCGGACCACCTTACAACTGGCCCGGCCTGACCCGATCCTCAAGAGCACTCCATCATGGCTCCAACCGGCTTCCTACTTCCTACACGATAGCACCAGTCCCGGAGCAGGGAGATCTAAGGCGACCCCATCTGCCATCACTGACTGAGCGGAAGAGCGAGCTTGAGCATTTTTTTGATTTGACACGATTTTTTCTTCGTCGTTCTCATTTACACCCGAGAACCTGGATGAGCGTAATTGGAGGTCGGCTAATCTTGTTTACAGTCTTGTGCGGACATTCCGTCCCGTACATAACCCATGATATTACTCCTTTCCTAAACACGAGAATTTTCTCAATCGGGAAGGTAGTTATCGTAAACTAGAAAATAAACACAGTATATTAATTGTATTTATATATTAACTAATGTAAGTATTAAGTAAAAATGTTTATTACGTACAATAAATTCGATAAACTAAGAGCTTATAATTAGTTACAACGAATGTCAGTTATTTGTTTAATTTATTACTACTGAATTCCAAAATTCATTAAAGACAAAACCTAAATTTGAATATCTGGACACTACATATTACGGGGTCTTTGCAGACAATATTTCACTGTGAGTAAGCATGTGCTTTTTTCAAGACAAATTTTCTGTAAAAGTAGAGTTGCAGCCGGAATATTACTACAAAGATTAAATTCCTCTATGAGTCAGCATGTGAATTTTTAAAGACGACTTCTGGGAAAATGAAGAATTGCAGTTGAAACATGAGAAAAGTTTGATCCCACTGTGAGTCAGCATGTGAATTTTTAAAGACGACTTCTGGGAAAATGAAGAATTGCAGTTCGAACATGAGAAAAGTTTGACCCCACTGTGAGTCAGCATGTGTCTTTTTAAAGACGACTTACGTGAAAATGAAGAGTTGCAGTCAAAACACAAGAATGGTTTTTCCCCACTGTGAGTCAACATGTGTCTCCGTAAATATGACTTTTGAGAAAATGATGAGTAACAATCGGAACATGAGAAAGGCTTGATCCCACTGTGAGTCAGCATGTGACTTTTTAAAGCCGACTTATCTGAAAATGAGGAGTTACAGTCGGAACACGAGAATGGTTTTTCCCCACTGTGAGTCAACATGTGTCTCTGTAAATGTGACTTTCGTGAAAATGAAGAGTTGCAGTCGGAACATGAGAAAGGTTTGATCCCACTGTGAGTCAGCATGTGCCCTCGTAAATTTGATTTATCTGAAAATGACGAATTACAGTTGGAACATGAGTATGGTTTTGGATTAACCGGATCATGCTTCTTAATTTTCCTGAGTGAATTATATTCCAGTATGTCGTACTCCTTTGAATGCAGTATTTCTGAAATGAAAACAAAATGTTTATGTATTGAGCGCTTCCATACTGATTACTGTCAATGGAAGACAACTGTTGTCGTTTGAGTGTCTGCGGTTGGATAAAAACGACGTAGATGCTATTTCGCTATCTATCTCCGAAGGGTCAACTTGAAAGACCGCCCGTTCGTAAACATACACCGATACAGAAGTTGAATAGAAACATGAGAATGGTTTCTCTATGGAGAGGAAGCGCATGTGATCCTTTAAAACAGGGGACTTGGAACCTTTCCACTTCCCATGGACACTCGGATATTTGTAACATTATTCGAAGACCAGGTTGTGCTTCTTATAAACTATTTTTTTAACTTTACCGCTCTTATTAGCTAAGGAGTATGCGAAAGATCAATCCATAAGGGACGTCCATGGGCCTCAAAAGCTCGAATGGTGAGCACACAGGACAATACTCATACAAAACACTTTCTTATAAAAAGTTTTTATTACATTAGTTTTTATGCGTGTTCAAACTTAAACATCAAAAAGTAAAAAAATCTAGAAAATTTAATGGTTGGCCTCCGGAGTGCTTCATTTTGTGAGTTCACAAATAAGTCATACAAATAATTTATTTCAGACTACGATACTTTTTCCTCCAGAGTGTTCGGCAGTTCAACCACACGATGCCTTTCGACGATGTGATTGGAAACGTCAAGTGTGTTAACTCATATGTTGATGTAATCTATAGAGAGAAACACAAATCATGTTCAGAACTGTGAAATTAAAAAAAAAACTCATCTGCAAAAACAAAAATGCGAAAATACGATCTGAAAAACGAGATCGTTATTTAGATACAATTTTTACCGAAATCTTTTTCTGACACCCACCGCTAAGCAGGCAGACGACGCCACGGGCAGCTGACAAAACATCATAGATACACATCATCGTGAGCTACTGGAATAATTCATTTTCCAGTCCTGCCACACAGGCGGGACACAGTACACCACTGCACGTCATGTTGAACAGCCCAGTTGTGGAATGATTTGCCAGCCACCGTTTCCTCCCTCCTACAAAATGGTCTTCTTCAAGACCAAGATTCACTACTCCCTCTTCGCAAAAATATCTTTTTACACAGCATCCCCCTAATATGACATAGGCCCTGGAGTGAATTTATTCACCTGTATAGAGTTAATGATAAAGAAAAACAAACATCAGTGCTTACCAGCTGTATGACCGATATTCTCGATTTGTTCCAAACATTCCTTCTTAACATCCTGCAGGTCTATGTCTATCTCCGTATATGCCATTTCACCTCCAATGTCTGCGTGTGAGTTCCTGCTTCTGTCTTAACGGTGATACTACCTGGGGAGGGGAGATCCATGGCTCTAAAGTAATGCTGTAGTACTTGGGTATCGGTCTCATATGACCACAAATTAAACCTGTAACAGAAGGTTAAACTGAGCGAAAGTTTGGTATGGCTTAAGTTGGAAACATTGTTTAACATTGCTCAATATTTGACCATAAACTTCGATTGACGTTATTCCCAATAAAACTAAGCAACGGTTGAGCTATGGTCTGGCTCGAACCACGTTCACACGCTCAACATTGCTGTGTCCAATGCAGCCTAACGTAATTTAATACGAATCCATTTGAAAGGTCGGCTAACCGAGGGAGAGGTTATACAAACTGTCAACAGAGTTCGAGTTAACCGAAGTTTTTTAGGTTTCCGGAAATTTATAGCATGTATTAAAGAATATAAAAACAAACAATTTTCACAATAAAAATGATATTGTAATTAATTCATGTTAATTGATCGTGAAAATTCTAACCTTTGACTTAAGTTTATTTGAACTATCAATGCGACACGAGTGGTGACACTTGCAGATAATACAAGGATTAGAGCACACCAATAAAATAAGAAACCGCACAAATGAATAAGTTATAAATACGGAATAATTACCGTACTTATTTAAAATAAACAATTAGAAAGCAGGTCCAGTTCAAACGTCAAGTTGGGATCAATAACCACAGATAAAAAAAATGTATAAATGGAAAAGAACTTTAATTTTTCTATAATTCTCCGTAGATAACTTTTTTAATAGGTTATATTATTAAACACTAGCGTTGTGACCGCTCCGTAGGAACTACTTCGAGGATCTTCTTTTTGTGGCAGTTCCAACTTTATTCATTTTCATTAAACAAATACTTCGATTGAAGTTGGTTGGTTAGTGAAGAATGCCGCTTGCACGATCTATGGCATCTACTTCGAACTCAATGTCAATTTTTCGTTCGTTCGAACGATTGAAGTATCGCATCATCCACAATAAGGGAAGTTGAGTCCATTTTTTTTTAATATTTTTATCAATATCCAAATCTTCAAACTTAAATATAGGTATTTTTTTTTTTTTTTAAGTTAAGTTTTTATGAATTAAATCTCAAAGTTTGAATAATTTTGTACACGCCGCCAAAACGGCAATATCTCAGGAGGCGGGAGGGGTGGGTGCGTGACGCGTTTTGTACCTTCAGAAGGGGCACCACACGGTACCCTGTTGACATCGCACATTGTCGTTATCCAGCTGTCAGTTGCAAGAGTCGATGAAGATCTAGGGAGATCGGGACTGGACTTGCTTGGCTTGCCTAGCTCGCCTGGTTTGTGATTTTTTCGAGATTTTTTTTCCTTGACGGGGGCCTTAAAAACCCGCGCTCTTTTGGGCACAGAGACTTGCCGGAAATTTTGTCAAAGACGGTCCGGCTCGATTCTTTCCGCGCAAGCAAAAAACTGCCCAAAGGGATTGTGTTCATTTTCTTCGCCCAATTGATCCCCCGCCTTTCCCCCCCTTTTTAT